>JAMYHL010000012.1:0-94768 GCA_025531455.1 Apiotrichum sp. Y4204 | reverse complement strand
AAACACAAAAAAAAAAAAAAAAACCAAAAAAAAAAAAAAAAAAAAAAAAAAAAAAAAAAAAAAAAAAAAACACCTTTATAGAGCATCGGCTTGCCGCAGGATCGAACACGCAGCGCTTTGATCCTCACCGCCCCTGGCCAGGTCCTTACGGCCGCCTATCTCCGACGGCGTCCTCGCCGCACAGATGCATGCACAGACGCGTCGAGAAGATCAGGTAGATGAGGAGACGCGTCCAAAAAGGGTTGGCATTGTTCAGCCGGCCACGGCCCCCTCCGAGCTGGCGGAATTCGCACAGGGACAGAGAGTGTCGGGGGATATGGGAAGCAGCAGTCCACAGGCGAATTGCCCTCATCACCGCTACGCGAACCCCCCGCATACTTTGGAGAAAGTCCGGATGGTGAAGAGGGCGGGGTGGCGGCGTCTAGTGCGGTTTAGTTGTCACACTCGAGGGGGGTTTCGTCAACTCGCGCCGAGTGATGGGGGGCTCGATTGGATTGTATTGGGGGTACGCGTAGCAGAGGGTGCGCATGCTCGCACACAGCTGGACGACTGACTTGCGTTTACCCAAGACGTTCAGTAGATACCACTGATGCTCTTGCCACTGAGTCTTAACATTTCAGTTGAACCTATGTACCAAGACAGTCTCAGCCCTATGACCTCTGTGTCGTACGTTCTATGTCTACGTTCTATATCTTCGTTCTATGTCTACGTTTTGCTAATCATGTCGTCCACTTGAGCGGACTTATCCTGCTGCGAGTTGACAACAGGGTGCCAGAGGCACCTACAACATAGCACGACTTGGCAACGAGCCGCCACAATGCTCGAAAGACCTTTGTCGTTGGGTTGCGACATTCGTGAACTTTGTCGATAAAAAGCGTGTCAAAGAGAATGTCGGGGGAGAACATGGAAAACTCCATGTGTTTTGGGGGAGCGTATGACGGGTGTGCGGGGGCAAACGGCACGATGCGAGCCTCAGCCTTGAGTGTCCCAACAGTGGCGATAAACACCACTTCCTTGGGCGGCTTGGCTGTTCCGATATCCTGAGCAATCTTGGCAAACATGCGTCGACGGGCGTCCCAGGACGCTTCTAAACCGGCGGCATCCCCACCCATTGAAAAGTGGATCACGGGGTCATGACGGCCCCATCCTCACGCAGCTGGAACTGGCGCCCGCGGAAGTAGGTCCGGTGGTTCGATACATTAGTCATGACCCCGCGGAAATGGCTCATCGTCGGTTCTCATTCGGCGTGATCCGGTATCCTGGTTTCGTTCCCCACGAATTAGCAGTGCGCAATGCGCTATGTGAGAGGAACGACTTGACGGGCGGCTCGTAGTAAGCCATGATCGGCATTAATTGGCGTGGCTCCGATGTGTTGCGGGCTCGCGTTTTGGCGAGGGGCTCTCGAGGTGTCGTGGAGTGGTGTCAAGGTTGGATGACGGGCAGACCGGGGGTGCGTGATGTCGCGGGGTCGGCGGGCGAGGTGAACGTCGGCATAATGGCCGGCGTGAGGGCCGCCGTGACGATAGCCGCAGGAGTGGCCATAGGCGTTTGGACAACACTCGAAGGAGATGGGCAGGTTCACACCGCCAAGCTGCAAGGTGTTTTGGGTTGGAGTATGTAACACCGAGAGCGCTGAACGGCGGGAGCTTCAATGAGCGAGCGGCGAGGGACGCAGAGCAAGATGCCGAAGAGGAAGGAAATGACTCGGCATCGGCAATACACCCTCCTCTCGCGTAGAGGTGTGGGAGCTCGCCTTTGCAGTCGACAATTGTTTACTACCAGCTCGGTCTCACGCCACCCTAAGCCTGCGCGGCTGTCGAGCTCGTAGCCGCTCGAGGTTACCGACTCTCCTACACAGCTCACACCGTGCGTGCGCACGTCGGGGCCGTTGTCACCAAACGCCGCGTCGCTCCCTTGTCATTTCATCAACGTGCTCGCGCCTTTGCTGGGCTTGCCACGCGCAGAGATTGGATGCAAGACGATGAAAACTTGCAGATGTATAATCGTAAGGCAAAAAGTGTCCTTCGCTGGCGACAAAGGGAAGCTTGAGCCTGTAACGAGCGTCGACAAAAAACCGGCTGTCATGCACAAGTGAATGCTCGGCCCACTTGTCAAACATCTGACGCTCCAAAGCGGGTAGCGTGATTTCCTCGACAGTTGGATTGACCGTCTGAATGACCGTGAGCGGGAGGCCATCGTGGCCAACCGAGTCGTTTTTGTCTCGTCGAGGAGACAAAAGGGGCAGACGAGGGACTCCGCCGATTCCCCCGAAAGGGTACCAAACGCCTGTGCCTTCAGGCGAGCCTTTTCCAGCAGTGCGGGGAGATGACTGCGCATGTGCTCTTGCACCTGGTTCTGGTGAGCTTGATGGGACACTCAAAACAGAAGGCGACATACTCTATTTCGGGCAGGTACTGGATACCGTCTCCGGCACCGTTATCGGACGCGTCGCGCGGGCGTGCTCGAGGAGGTGGACCTCGAAGCGCATCGTTTTGTGTTGTCGTCTGCTAGGTGTTAGCTACATGAAAAGAACAATTCTTCCCATGCCATCCGAATTTGACTTTCCTCCATCTTGGTGTACTCACCTAGCGACAATCCTCCTCCCAATATTGACCTCGCCTCTGTCCTCCAACACCCTCGGGGCGGAAAGGTGAAGATCAACCGCAGCACCCGGCAGAGCGAGAAAGTCGCACCTTTTCTCAAGCCCCGCTTCAGCAGGAAGCTCTCGAGCGGTTGTCTGTCGGTCAAGGTGACATGCAACGCCGCACCTGGGGTTAGCGTCGACAAGAACAAAACACAACATGACACACCTCCGCATCACTACTCACATCAGAAGTTTGCTCAGAGACAGAGTTTTGCTGAAACCGATCGGAAAGGTCGACGGTCTTGTAGTCGTCCAACCTTGTGGCGGAGACGGCCACGGCTCCCTCAGATTCCTCCGCGCCTGTCTCAGGCCCAACTCCCGGAACCTGTCGATCATGAACCTGCAGTTTGAGACGACTTTAACACGCGTCGAACAGTAGTTCGATCCGAGACGGTGGTCCGTCCCCATGAATCGAAAGCTGTAGGCGTCGTGTGGTGGTGTTAGGCTGAGGAGGGGTTGTGCAGAAGATGACTGGGTGCGTCCGCATCCCGTCTTTTATAAGCGTCAGAAGGGGTGTCAGAGGTTTGAGCTGCGCCTGCTGCTCAATCAAGCGGCGGCAAGCTCCGCGTCCATGGTCTTCTGTTGAATTGCCGAGTCAAGGAAGCTCATTTGCAACGGATGACTCGCTCACGCAGCTGTCCAGGATGTTCGCAGGCACGGCCAGTGTCTGAGGGTGAACTTCCTGGTTGGCCCCACGTCTGACGGAGCCCGAAGCCGCACCGGCGTGCCCCAGAGACATGGGATTAAAACCGAACAGGGTGGTCAGCCGGTCATGGAGACGGTTCTGTTGAAAGTATTGTAATACCATCGCGAACACACCAAGATCACCGGAGCTAAGAGTCTCGACGAGGGCACAGACCATGCGTTGGTGGGACGGCTTTACTTTGATGAGTGAGAACGCACCCCGCAAAACAATTTTCGCGAGTCGTCCCTCCAGCGCCACTTTTACAGTTCGCGGAATGGGGTATTGACGATAATACGTCACGAGAAATGGGAACCGGGAGTGCAGACGCTCTAGTTTAGTACAAGAAGGCGTCGCTGGAGTTCTGTGTTATGCTTCTTATCGTCCAATATCGATTTTGGACAGTTTAGCTCGCAATGCAACTGTGAGAGAAGTCAGTGATAACATGAGCGCCAATTCATAGCGACGTTCATAGTGCAAGCATGTCGTTGTGGGATTGTTTCTGTGGTGTGGTCTCTATCGGACCATCCAAAATCAAGAACGCACCCTCGTTCCTATCGTGGGCCAGAGCTCTCATGTCCTCAATTCCTGTCAGAACCCACCGCGACATTGAGACAAAGAAGCTTGTCGAGTTCACACCCCCTAAAAGATATCGGCACCCGAGCGCTTTGTAAGTCGCGCTGCTCGCTCGCGCTTCCGCTTCGGAGTTGATCCATTTCCTCAGTCCTGCTCTAGACTCTGGATGTTCCGTTCTTTGGTCCAAAGTGTCCCGCTTTGGTAGTGCCCGCTGCGAAATGGGTAGGCTCTCGATTCGTAAGGACCCATGTCCCATCTGTCAAGTCAGCGACTCGTCAGTGGGCCCCCTAATATCTCCCCAATCCCCAGTTGAGGGTGAAACTGTATAGTCAGTCTGGGTCTGGTGGTCATGAGAAATGTTCAGATTCAACATGAGGTTGCCCTTTTCCAGAAAGCAACAACACTCGGCGATCTCCGAGAGCTCGGCGCCTTGGCGCCGTTGTCCGACCTCGGTGGCCTTCAGGTATGCACCCCCCAAGGCTATTACTGCGCCACACGTTCATCTCCGTTCGGCGTTAGCCATGCGGACATCGCCTGGCGTGCTCTCGGCGGGCAAGACGACGCTGCCAAATACCTCCGTCGTGCCACCAATCCGATGCGCCTGATTCGAAGTCTGACTGCCCGCCGAGAGTGCAAGCAGTAACCGCCGAAACGTCCGTCTCCACCACCACCGAACTCTTCGCCGCTATCGTCTTAGACGTCACCCAACACTCCCGCTCACTACCCCCGGCATTGGCGTGCGTATCCTCCACGACCCATTCAGACTCCGTCAACCCGGAGACTCTCCCGGCTTCGGCAGACTTGCGCGCGCCGTTTCCGCGATCGCGACCTGCCGACTTTACCATCCGTGTTTAACGTCACGCCCACTGACACTCCCAGAATCTGACACGATGCTCAAGTCGGTTGCTCTCCGCGGATCCCTTCGGGCGCCCCGGACCGCTGTTCGTGGCCTCGCTACCGTCACCGACGCGCCGGTTCGCCACTACGGCGGTCTCAAGGACCAGGACCGCATCTTCACCAACCTCTACTGCAAGCACGACTACGGGTTAGTGTCGTCGGACATGAGATGAGATGGGCGATCGCGGCGACGGAGCTAGCGGCAGGGATGGACCCAGGGGGATCGTCACTGTGGCACATGTTGATCCGTCGATCTGTGGCAGATTGCTGACTCGCAGAATCAAGGGTGCCCTCGAGCGTGGCGACTGGCACCGCACCAAGGACATTATCCTCAAGGGCGACTCGTGGATCATCCAGACCATCAAGGACTCGGGCCTGCGTGGCCGTGGTGGTGCCGGCTTCCCCTCGGGCCTCAAGTGGAGCTTTAGTGAGATCAGAGGCGGAATGGAGTCGAAATGTGGGCTGACACGCAGTGAACAAGCCCAACTGGCAGGACGACCCCCGGCCACGCTACCTCGTTGTCAACGCCGACGAGGGCGAGCCCGGAACCTGCAAGGACCGTGAGATTATGCGTGGTGACCCCCACAAGCTCGTCGAGGGCTGTCTCGTTGCCGGCCGCGCGATGAACGCCAACGCGGCCTACATCTACATTCGTGGAGAGTTCATTCTCGAGGCCCACCGTGTCCAGCAGGCTATCGACGAGGCGTACGCCGCCGGCTTCATCGGCAAGGACGCGTGCGGCTCGGGCTACGACTTTGACGTCTACCTCCACCGTGGCGCCGGTGCCTACATCTGTGGCGAGGAGACCGCCCTCATCGAGTCGCTCGAGGGCAAGCAGGGCAAGCCCCGTCTCAAGCCTCCTTTCCCCGCCGACGTCGGTGTCTTTGGCTGCCCCTCGACCGTCGCCAACGTCGAGACCGTTGCCGTCGCCCCCACCATCGCCCGCCGCGGTGGCTCTTGGTTCGCCGGATTCGGCCGTGACCGCAACCAGGGTACCAAGGTCTACTGCATCTCGGGTCACGTCAACAACCCCTGCGTCATCGAGGAGGAGATGTCGATCCCTCTCCAGGAGCTCATTGAGAAGCACTGCGGTGGTGTCCGTGGCGGCTGGGACAAGCTTAAGGGTATCATCCCCGGTGGCTGCTCGGTGCCCGTGATTAATCGCGAGACTGCTGAAAAGTGCCTCATGGACTACGACTCGCTCAAGGACCACGGCACCTCGCTCGGCACCGGAGCCGTCATCGTGATGGACAGCACAACCGACATGATCAACGCCATTGCCCGCTTCTCCCGCTTCTACAAGCACGAGTCGTGCGGACAGTGCACGCCCTGTCGCGAGGGCACCACCTGGGTCATGAACATGATGAACCGCATGGTTGACGGCCGCGCACAGGAGCGCGAGATCGACATGATGCTGGAGCTTACGTAAGTGGCGACAATCAGGCACGCCACCAATGTCGCACCCCAATGTGGCACCCGAGTGTGGCACACCACCACATTCCTCCTACACCTCCTGATCTTTCCACAACACCTTTCACTGACATCCACAGCAAACAGATTGAGGGCCACACCATCTGCGCGCTCGGGGACGCCGCCGCGTGGCCCGTGCAAGGACTTCTGCGCGTGTTCCGTCCCGATTTGGAGGCCCGCATTGCGGAGTTCCACAAGAAGAACGGCGATGTTCTGTTCGGCGGTGAGCTCGTGAAGGAAATTCCTACCGCGCGCCCGGACAGCTTGGGCGAGTTCTCTGCGCGCCGTATTGGGGTGTAGGATGCCGGTGCACTATGCAGAAAGGTTACGTCATGCGGGGTGAGCGATGTGTGCATGTGCGCAGATACAGTGTGTGGGTGCAGGGTGCCCAGGTGCATGGGTGCATGGGTGCGCGGGTGCATGGGTGCATGGGTGCACTGGGCGTGGCGGTTTATAGGGTGGGCGGAACAAGGGCCGGTTCATCGTGGTGGATCGACTAGCACTCCCATGGGCGGGTATTAACCGTGAAGTGCCAAGCTGCCTTCCTCGATTGGGGACATGACGTCAGCAGGTAGTCCGCTTCCCTCCTAGGACAGCTTTCGTTTCGTAGGCCAGTATCCTCATGACATGTCATTGCAGCCTCTCGATCTCTGGAGATCTGGATACTGTAGAGTCGCGATGCATGCTACCGCCAGTCACTTTTCACGGCAGCCAAAAGAAGCATATGCTGCACAAGTGCTGCATCCATGTGCTGGAAACACTGGTCCGAGATTAACATTACTACATGCACCTAAGGCGACTAGCTGCGCGCCTGAATCTCCTATATGCTACATGCCTACTGCTTCTCCTTCTCCTTCTCCTTCTCCTTCTGCTTCTCCTTCTGTTTCTGCCTATACCTCCGGTTCCTCTCGCGCGCCTTCTCACGGCGGCTCTCCTGCTCCTCCGGGTCCAGCTTCTCCATGTTAAGCTTGGCGGACTCATTGCGTTTGGCGCGACGCGCGCGCTGTTGCTCCTTGGTCTCGGCGGGGTACTTGTTAGCGATGCGACGAGGTGCAACGCGTGCCTCGCGCTCGGCCTCCGTCTCATTCGCAAACTTGACCGTTGCGCGGCGCTTGACGTTGAGGTCGGTGCGCTCCTCCTCGGTCATGCGGGCGAGGCGCTTGCGCTCATGCTCGCTCTTCTTACCGAGGCGGATTTCGCGCTCCTTCTCGGACTCGTTGGCCCGCTTGATATGGTCATAGCCGCGGGCGCGCTCGAGACGGCGGTCGCGCTGCGCGTCCGACATGTTGTCGTAACACGCTTTGTTGTAGACGGCGTTTCGGGCGAGGCGGGCTGCACGTTGCTCTTCATTCTCGCTCTCGAGGATGTTGCGCTTGTACGCGCTAGTCGTGGCCGCAGCGGCGGCGGCTTGCTCGGGAGTACGCGTCTCCATATGCGCGTCGTAGCGCCAGCGGAGCGCGGCGTCCCAGGCCTTGAGGTTGGCGCGGCGTTCGTCTTCGCCGACGAGGGGCACCGGGACCGGCTCTTCGTAGCCCCAGGGGTACCCCAGCCGCACACACGCGTCGACGTAGCTGGTCCCGTGCTCGACTTCATGATGCTTGCGCATCAGAAAGTCGCTGTCGAACCACAGCGATTCCGACGAGTCGGCCGTGGTGCAGCCCATGCGGCACCGGTGGCCCTTGCCGGTGGCATGCTCGTGCATGTGGCATTCGTAGCGCCACAGGCTCCGAAATGTCATGCCGCACCGCGCGCAGCGATGCCGGCAACTCGTCTCGTGAATGTTGCGATGATGGGCGCTGGCGAAGATCTGCCTGCATCCTTTCTTGTGGCACGCAAACGAGCCCTTCGCGGGGTGGAGCGGGACGTTGTCGAAGGCAGCGTTCATTATGGCAGCTGTTGAGGTCAGCAAGATTATTGTACAAGGACAAGAACGTGGCAAAGAGGCGGGGAAGACAAAGGCGTAGGTGAGGAAACAGTCTGCTCAGAAATAATTCGGGTGTAGAGGGAAGCACGAGACCAAACAGTCAAGGAGGAGAGTCGGTGGGAGGGAAGGCTGAATGTCTGCAGGTATCTGTGACTTACCGGTATGCGGGAAGAGCGAAATTGAGCGGTGTGGCGAAGCGATGCAGAAGACGGATGCGAGGAGCGTGTAGAAGCGCGAGCGACAGCGAAGGGAGGCTGGGTGTCTGCAAGGGAATAAAGGAGGGAGCGGTTGTGGTGTGGGGATGTAAAGGAGAGAACGGTATCGGGAGGTGTTTATATAGACAGGTCGTGCTGTCGTGGCCTCGTCGCGGTGAGCATGGTGAATGGCCCGCTCGCGCGTATGACCAGAGGAAAGAGGTCCGTAGGGCCAAGAGGCGAGGAGCGAGAGGTCAGAGGCCGCAGGGTGTGGAGATGTAAGGCGCCAGACGCCAGACGATAAGTCAGAAGCCAGACGCGACGCTGCGCGACAACAGAGGGACAGTCTCTAGGGACAAAGAAAGATAAGCGGCATACATCGGCCAATGATTGCTCGCCAGTTGCAAGTGGCTTGGCAGCTGACAGCTGATGATCGCTAAATTGATGGATCTGCTGTAGCCCTTGCGGCCTCGCGGTCTTGGACCCCGGGCCTGAGCGTCGAGGCAGCAACCGCTGTGCGCGCTGTGACCATGGGGAGTATCCCGCTTGCGACCTGCCCAGAGGCCAGAGGAAAGATTCAAGAGTTGAGAAAGTTGAATAGGTAGAAATGAATGGTCAGAGGGGAGAGGTCAGAGGGGAGAGGTAAGAGGGCCAAGGCGCGACCCCAGACGACGTGCGCCGGTCCAGGAACCAGACGCGCCGCGCGCTCCAAGTGCTTCTGCCGCCTTAATTTGCCGATCCATGATGCACGCGCCCCGACAATCCGACGACCCAGACCATTGCGCAGACGACAAACCAGAGATGGCGAGCAGGGTCCCTCGATTTGCTTGAATATGCTCCTCGTTCTCATCGCCCACGCAATCAGACCAGTTTTGCCCATTCACAGCCGTTCATTTGTGCTCTGAGTGTTATATTTGGTGACGCACGCCGACAGAGGTTTCCACTGGCGCACTAGCAGCTGTTTGCTAAAGCACCGCGGAACTGAACTGTCTGAACCCTGCGTCGGAGACGGGAGGACGCGAGGACGACCTTTGCGACCTCGACAGCTCCCCAAAAATCTCACGACAGCTCCCCAAAAGTCTCACGATGATCTGCAGATGCGCAAATTCGCTTGGTCAATCTGAGATTCCTCGGTCGTCATGCCACTTTTCACTGGCCACCGGTCATGATAGAGGGTAGAGGCCAGAGGGCAGGCAAAAGAGGCGGTAGAACTGTCGGACAAACACTAATCACACTGAGAAGCTGCGACGGCCGCGCGACGCCAAGGCGGGGCGCGGCGGAAACATGGTGCGAGCGAGAATGGCCATCCCTGTGATCGGCTTCCGAGGATCTGAGGACAGACTAAACACTAGCGTACACTCGGACGCCAGCGATCCCGAGGTCGGATCTGAACGTTCACGCCGTTCCGATGCCGCAAGCTATTGCCGGATCCGGGCCAGGTCGGTGCGAAGGCCAACGTCCTATCCAAAGGACCGACGTGATTGCTGGTTCGACGCGCGACGCGCGTTGATGATACACGCGTCGCGAGGAATGCTGCGAGACCTGTAGACAGATTGTCGTCGCTTTCTCTTGCCTCCTTTGGACAGCTTCTTGCTCGCTAGCCTTGGGTCTTGAGCCGAAAGAACGCAGGCCAAAGTGCGTGGGAAGACGTCAGCTAGTCGGGCCAGTCAGCGGTCGAGATAGTGATCAGCACGATAAATAAGGCCAGCGGAGTGAGCAGGGGCCACCACAAGGAGGGAGAGAGCCAGAGAGAAGAAGAAAAAATGCACTCCCCGCCGTCCTGTATAGCTGTCATGCAGTGGAGAATGAGCGTATGAATCTTCCTCTGCTGTTCACGTTCACTCACGAGCCCTATCTGCCCTCTTCCTGACAGCGTCTCTCATCTGCATCTCCCACATCACAGCCCAAGCTCGCTGACGACAATGAGCGCAATCCGCCGAAGCAAGCAGAGGGCAGAGTACATGCCATACCCGCCGCCCGCCGCCCAGGTACAGTGTCCTCTTCCATCGTGACTAATCTTCCTTCCAGTCGCCCGTTCAGCCGCTCAGCCCGGAAGAGATCCTGGGGGCCATGGCCACTGCTGGTGCAGAACCCTTGACCGCACTGGCAACAATCCTCGGCCCGCTGCTGGGACGCCAGCTCAGCGGGGAAGACCTCGCGAGGGCGTCGTCGCTTGGCACAAGTGGCTGGCACCGCAGCGAAAAGGGCAAGAACAAGCCCGACCTCCGCGCCGAGCTCATGTCGCGTCTAGAGGCACCGCGCGTATCGGAGCCTGGCGAAAAGCTCAAAAGTGCCGTGCGGGGACTGAGTGAGTGATCCGTTTGAATCGGGCTGATGTATCAGCCGCTGCCGCCCCCGATGAGCCCGGCGACCCACCCGGCGGGCCCGTCTACCTCATCAACCGCTGGACGTCCTCACCGGCGGATACTAGCGCCGAGCTTGAGGAGGCCATCGCGGAGCTGTTCGTGGCAGACGTCGCAGCGGAGCTCGGCATTGAGCCTGCCCGGATGGTCGTAGCTGTCCGCACCGGATCCGCCGAGATCGAGCTCGCACTTTGGCGCCGCCACAGCAACGGCAGGCGTCGTCTAGCGTCCGGAGCGCTTCTAATCCCGCCCATGGATTTCATGGCGGAGGTGACCGGCGGAAGGACGGCTCATCTTGTGCTGGACGGTCCCGTGGCCCTGTCCGCAAATCTGCATGTTCTGGACGCCGTCCTCAGTGCACTCGCGGAGAAGGCTGACAACGCGCGCATCTCGGTTCTCTCGCAAGCAGGATCGACGTCGTACGCCGTCAGAGACCTGCATAGCGTACTCCCGGCGTTTGACGCGTACCTGCGTAGCACATTGCTGTGGCCCGGCCCAGATTGCCTTGCAAGAAGCGACCAGGTTCATCTGCTCCAGGAGCTGTCGATTTGTGCAACCCGGTGGGAGCTGTACGAGTTGCAGGATGCCTGCTCAGCGATTGCGGCGGCTGACCTTGTGCGGCGTTGGACCGTCGCCTTCCTATGGCGTCGAATGAGCAGCTTGGTGTACCGTTATTCGACGACTGCCGGAGCAAATGAGTTCGGCGAGACCGATGCTCGTCGGTGGAGAAGATCGCGCGGCCGTCGTGAGTACAGTCCTCCCCAAGACCTTCGGTTAACGAAAACCAGTCGCAGACCTTGTTCGCGAGCACTCTGGGGGCGTGACGACGGCGGAGGACGAGCGGCTTGAAGACGAGGCGCTTGAAAGCGTTGACGGGCCTGGGACGTCTGGCGGAGCGATACCGGTCGGCGACGACCCAGCTTGTTGGCTTTACCGCCATGGGCTGGGATGGTGTGCGAGCCCGTTTTGCGACACCACCGAGCCAGTGCAGACAACCACCACGTGGTGGCTTGGCAAGCCCATCGAGGCGTGTGCGTTGTGCGCGAAGGTGATGCAGGATCCGGAGCGCTTCGAGTGAGTTCAACTACGAAACTGTGTTTTGCTAACGTTGTAGGCGGGGCGGCATCCAAGGCTACGAAAAGCCGACGGAATCTAATCGCATTCGCGCCCGACGCGTCGAGAAGGAGCTTGTGGTGTGCGGCAACACCCTCTGCGCAGCGGCGGTAAGCATCCTTTCTTAGTCGCATCTATGCTCAAACCAGAACGACAAGCTGCAATGGCTTGCACCAGACGAATCAGGAGTGCGCCGGTGCCGATCGTGCGCAAGTCACTTCAGCCGCTTCAAGAAGGAACGCACAATCTTCCCGATGCAAGCGAGCGGAAGCCGCCGCGGCAAAGCCGAGCCATAATTTTTGGGCGTCTGATGCAGCTTATGCTGATGCAGGGACACAATAACAATAGAAAAGATCACTCACCACTGGTCCCCCGTTTCCGCGGGATGCTTCTTCGCAACGCGGCGAGGGCGACTCGCGCTGCCAGATAACGCTTGCGGCACTGAGTTCTTCTGCAGAGAGGCTGTACGGTTGAGTAGCTACTGTATGGAAGTCACGGACTACCCCATATACGGCGTGCGCCATTGGCGTGATGGCGCAACAGATTGTGCCTCCTCATCCCCCTTCACCACTGGATCGACCAACTGTGGCTCCCTAACGAGCACGATCCGTTCTATCGGAAAGGCGTGATCTCCGGCCGAATCCCAGGGCTCCTCATCGCTTCGAACCGCCCACGCAACGCGCTCGTACCCTTGGAGGATATTGTCGTCTTCATCGCCCACGCGCTTCCACCACCACCCGCGTTGCACACCAAGAGCTGCGAGTTTGGTAGCAGCGTGCATGGCGTCCACCGCATATGCGTTCCAGTGTTCGCCGTCGGCAAACTCTTCGTCCTCCCTGGTTTCATCCTCCTCCGCGGCCCCGTCGTCATCCTCCTCGTCGCTAAGCGCCCAGCTCTCCAGAAGATCGACCTCATCACGGGGCCTGTCCTCGTTGTCGTTCCCCGAAAGAGTCGAGACCGCCAAGCACATATCCAGCGAGTGGAGGCGCAGCTTGGCTAGTCTTTGGAGAAACTCCTCTTCGCCTCCGCCACGGACGGGATTCTGGGGTTGACGCGGGAATTGGTTGACCACGGTAATCTGCCCATTGCGATCATACAGCGACACAAGAAGCTCTCGCAGGTTCTCGCAGCTCTCCAGGCTTTCAATTATGTCAATCGGGGTGCGTGGATTCGCATTATTGACTTTGAGGATGAGCGAGGTGAGATGGGCAAGTGTTTTGTACTCCGTGAGGTAGGGAGACATTGATGTCATGTCGCTGTTGTCCGTTGTGAGCTGCAGGCGTTCAATGGGGAGGAGGCGCATAAACGGCTTGGCCTGATGCCACATTCCCCAGATCGTCGCAACGCTGAGGGTGTGGACAGCGGGGAAGGGTGTGTGGGGGGTGGTGATGTAAGGGGCTCTGGGCTTGTGGAGATCGTACCACAGCTGGAGTCGCTCCCGGAGAGCTTCGCTGCCGGCGCAGACATGTTCGATATCTAGGCCACACGGTGTGTCGCAGAATCTCGCGTTTATGTCCAAAACCTCGAGAGTTGGAAGAAGAGGGAGGAGCTGCAGTAAGGAGAGAGCCGGGATGAGCTTTGCAGGAACGCTTCCGTCTTCCTCTAAAGGAGACTCGGGGGGAGTCTCGTGGCTGTCGGGCGGAATCTCGTGGTCGTCGGGCGGGGTCCCTCGAATTCGTAAGCGCCTGCGGTCAGTGATAGCTGGATGGAGAAAACTGGAGCACCCAGTTGGGGAACCTCCTGACCAGACGCAGCTCACATAGACCGAATACCCACTTGACATCTGTGAAGGCTTCGGGGCACGGCATTACAGCCCCGACGAGGCGCTCGAGCTCCTTCAGCTCGATGTTCAGAGACCGCGGGGGTGAGGGTACGCTCGCCCGAATGTACCGCGACACGCGCCGAAAATTGCGCAAGTCCGCAAACGCGTCATGCGGAAGATCGTGGAGTCGCCAGTGCGCCACCGGGCATTCTGCATCCCACGATGGGGCCGTGGAAACTTTATCCTTAGCCTCCCGCCAGCTGCGGTACGCGGCTGGCTTGAGGAAGACAGGCCAGTCTGTGGAACCTGTAGGCAGGAAGAGGGCGATGTGCCGCAGCACGTCGCTGTTCAGGTCTGAGAACGGCATGGTGAGGGTGGTGAACGTCTCGCGGTCAGCTCGACGTGGCTGAGGTTAATGGTCCTGATGCAAGTCGCCGTTTAATGCAAGTCTGTGATATCACGTCTCGATGGTTAATACTGTTCTTGGGCGCTGCGGACGTGGATGATCTGGAGCCAAGTCGCACTGGATCTCGGGGGCTTTTGTGAGCGCGCAAGTCACGTTTGCTTGGGTGTAACCTCCACATCACCGGAGCGTGTCAGTCCCCGTCGGAGTGTGCAAGAGAGTCCCGCAACCTCTGACTACCCGCGACGCCCTACACGGCGGAGCCGCCCACCGACCCCAGGCGGCATCGCTTTGTGGAGGATACCGCTGCCGCCTCCGGCGGTTGTGTGACATGCTCGACTGCTTGCTGGCACGACGCTGGCCAATGTCGTCCGACTGCGTGGGGTGCACTCGTAAAGTGCATGTCCGTGTGCTGTCGTCAGAGAGGAGGTTTAGGGTTATGCTTACGGTCATCACGTCTCGAGATTGCTCCAACTGTCGCCCATTTGGACAAGCTGGACACAGTATGCTATGAAAACGACTCTCCTCTGTCTGTAGCCCATGCAACACCTCGAGTTCCCCAAGACACCCACACCATACCACAACATTAGCCGCGGCAGACCCCGTCTTTGCCAGCCCCCCCGATCCAGTCTGTCACCCGGTGTGCTAGCCAAATGGATTTACGGGGCTCGCCAGCTGCAAAGTGTCTACAGAACCGATCTGGGACACGCATCGGTACTCTTGACTTGTGATCGCTCAGGCGATGGTTACCCAAAATGAAGGGGGAGGCGAATGTGCTGCAGCGCGCTACCTTCTTGCCATCCAGCTTTTTGGAGATGTGCATACGCTGCATAACGGCATGCATGCGGGGGGGGCAAGGGATCGGCAGCGGGATGGACCCGGGGCTCCGGTGGGGTTGGTGGGGGCGCGAGCTCTAGCCTGGTGGTTCGATCCCAGGTGGCGCGGAATTTGTGGATTTGTGACTCTGCGGCCCTGGAAGCTGGATGAGATTGATAACTGGTCAGTCCGCAACGATCGCAACCACCGTGCAGAGTCATGCATAACCCTCGTCTTACTATTCTACTGCCCAGAGTGTAATGCCTGCTGGTCGCAATATAGGGCGTTAGAATATAGAATGCATATAGAATGATAGGTGATCACCTGCCCCTCATAGGTCATCACCTACCGCCACCCGAGGTGATCACCTCCGGTCGGATGTCATCACCTGTGCACCTATGCCTATCGAGGTGATCACCTACCTTGACATGCGGCCTGCGGGCTCTGCTAGCTGCTAGCGCTGCCGCAGTGCAGACACCCGCTTCCGAGAGTTGCTCCTTGTCCACTCTTGGCTAACATACCGTACTGACCGGCAATGCCACATCTCTGGCAGTAGCGTCCGTCTCGCGATTCTGCGCCTAGTACACTCCTCACACGGTATTTCGCATTTGTCACCACCAGGTCATTGCAGGCCATCAGCTCGCCACACACCCGCGAGGCACACAAACACGCCCATGGCCACCCAGAATCTACCCGGAATCTCGCCACATACACGAGCTCCACCCCAAGCTGAGATCTACTGACGTCATAAAACCTTAACAACCTACCGATGTCATGTCATGTCCACCAATGACACCATTTGCCGCCCAGAACCGACCTGAACGGCGAGCGCAGGTGCCAAGACGGGCCCAAGACCGGCCAAGGCTGGGCTAGTGGGCACAAACTGCGCAGCAGAAACATATTGCGAGATGAGATACTCGAGTACTCGAGTGCTTGATCGCGTCGCATCGCGATGTCGAGCACCTCTTTGCGATATCGTGCACCGTCAGCGCGTCGCCCGCTGCTTTCAATCCAAGTCCAGGCTTTGCATGTATGAACATCGAGGACTAAGAATAATCTAGGGAGCTAAACGAAGATGTAAAGATAGAAAACCAATCGAAAAATGCGCTCTTCCGGCTCGAAACGGCGCCATACACTCCTCATCGACCTCCGCCTCTTCCTCGCCATCATTCTACCCCTCCTCATCGTCTCCAGCTGTCTCCTAACGCCGTTAGACAGCATTTACGAGCAGGTCACGTGATTTTTCCTCAGAAATCACCGCCACCGAAATCTCCATCGAACCCGCCGCCACCCATATCGCCGTCCTGTCCATCCATGTAGCCGTCCATGTACGCGTCGTGCTGGCCCTGAAGGTGTGAGTGGAGGTCTTCAGTCTAGACTCACGTCTGCCATCATGTTGCCGAGCATCATACCACCGAGGAGACCACCGCCCATACCGAGCATGGCACCGGTACCGGCGCCCATGCCCTGGCGCTGCGGGCGGCCCTGCATCATCATCGGCTGCTGCTGGTATCCGCCGTACATTGGCTGTTGGGGGTAGCCGCCGTAGCCCTGCTGAGGGTAGCCTTGCTGGGGGTAGCCCTGTTGAGGGTAGCCCTGCTGGGGGTACTGCTGGTATTGCTGCTGCTGGTGGCTGCTGCTCTTGCCGGTGAGCTTGGAGAAGAGGCCGCCGCGTGTCTTCTGCGCCGGCTGGTTGCTGACGGGCGTCGAGGTGTGCGACGGACCGCCACCGGGGGGAGGGGGGCCGGAGGGTGCGGCAAACTGCTGCTGCGACGACTGGGGCTCGTCATCCGCGGGGTGGGTCCACTGCGACTTGGGTCCGCCTGGTGCTTTGGTGTTCACGTAGAACCATGTCTTGTAGCCCTCGTTGAACTGGGTGATCCAGCCGTCGGGAAGGGGTCGTGAGTCGGGATTGGAGGCCATTGTGGAAACTGAAGTGGGTGGCAAGGTGAAATGGGTGATGGAGAGATGGGGCGGATGCCAAGTGGGTTGATTATGTTGGGTTGGATGGGTTCATCCGGTCCAGGTGCGGCGCTGGGAATCAGGACGGCCAGGACAAAGGCCGAACATGACCTTGTGTGTGTTTCTCCCATTACGGCCCCCGGGCCCACCGAACAATCTCGCCCGTCGGCGAATGTTCGCACGTGACGGTTACGTCAGCGCCATGCCATGTACGACACGGAGATTGGAGATCCGTCGCAGTCGGTCCGCACTGCACAGCCTGCGGCGCAGCGGCGCGGCATGCAACGGTGGCGACACCGCCGAGACCTGTCGGAGTTCGGAGCTATGCCGATCATAGAAACCGCTCAGTATGACGGATGGCGCCACCCAAAGCGGTGGCACTGGCTGAAAGCATGGGTGGGTGGATGAGTGGAGTGATTGTGGGTGAGTGGATGAAAGGAAGAGATGGATAGATTGATGAAATGTGATAGATCGATAGATGGATGATATGAGAACAAATTCGAGGGGGTGAGCTTTGGGGCGTTGGGAGTCATGACAGTCAAGCACGGAGAGGGAGGCAAGGCAGCGTGTATATGTGTCTGTACGTCGTGTGTGGATGTGTTTGTACGTAGTGTGAGGATGTCTTTGTACGTCGTGTGCGGATGTCGCGTTGTGTGTGTGTGTGTTCACGTCGGAGACCTTTGGTGTCTGGAGCGGCAGAAAGGGGTGGGTGAGCGCTACTCGTCCTGACTTGTGTCAAACAGCTGCACAGCCTGGCAGCTCGATACCCGTCACCATGACGAACAATGCGACCCCTCACCGGTCATTAAGAGGCCGCGCGGCCGTAGCATTACAACTTGTACATGATCTTGTCTGCAGCGGTCTTGTCTAGTCACGCCATGCAACTTCGCCGCGCGACCAGCGGTCGGCCCACAGCGCGCGTTTGTGGTAGGTTTTGCGCGCCGCCTTGAACTCGTTGATAAAGTCGTCGAGCGCGTGGTCGCGTCCCTGCAGTATCAGCAGTGTTGAAGAATGACAGCGAACAACCCGAGCTCGCCCTGCATGTGCCGAGCTCGGACGCTCGTGGCCACCTCCACTCACCCGCTCGCCCTCGGTGCCTGGCGCTGGCGAGTCGACGCGCGAACCCCCGGCGCTGCCTCCGTTCTCGATGAATGCAGTCGCAATCTTCTCGCTCGCGTCGTCTTGCGCGGTAAGTGAGTGTCGCAGCCGCATATGCAGGAACGATGGGCGCTGACGCTGGGGTGATTAGAGACAAATCCGGTATTCTACCTCTGCCGATTGCCAGCCTGTCTTCCTTCCTCCGGCGTGTTCTGAACAGCTCTTGTGCACTAAGCCTGTCGACTCGGATGGCCACCGGCAACTCTTGACGCCCAGCTCGCTCAAGTCTGTGGTCCATCGACAGAGGAGAGACAACACACACCTGGTAGAGATTCGCCTGAGCCTTGTCGATATCAGCCCAGCGGCGCTTCAGCTCCTCGGCGTGCGTGTACGACTGTGCGGTAGCGTCGCGGAGCGCGAACAGCTCGTCGCGGAGCGCAAGGTTCTTTTCTGCATGTCAGTCGTGTGATCGGGAGGTGGTGTGGTGTGGAATGACTGCGGTCGGCGTCGAGGTCGATCGCTGAAGGAGTGTGACGTACTTGCCAGCTCTTCATTCTCGCGGCCAAGCTGTTCCACCTCCGCGGCGAGCTGCTGCACTTCTGGGAGCTGGAAGAGGAAGGCTTCTGTGAGCTCTGGGGAACTCAACAGGTCCTTGAGAAAGTCGGGCGGATAGGATGCGAGCGAGGGGAACCGCTGTAGCAGCGGAGTGGCCATTGTTATGGGTGAGGATTTGGTTGGTGGACGCGTCGCTGGGGAGACGGGTGAACGTGTGAATGTGTGGATGATGCGTGGAAAGGGTGGAAACAATAAAGATAATGCAGAGAGATATGAGATACGGAACGTGTCCGAACCACTGGAATATTGAGGGCCTCGAGGAGAGACACTACAGGATTATGCAGGAACCTGGGAGTTGGGGGGTGATGCCGTCATGGAGATACTGCGGGCAGAGGGATCTCAAGCCAAAAGGAGGGGTTCCAGCCAGTGGCCAGTGGCGTTTGGCTGCTCCGTCATCTCAATCAGTCGCGACCATCCCTGGTCATCTGTCTCTCCCACATCTCTTTCTCTCTCTCGCTCACATTCTCGTTCTCAGTCTCTCTATTCCTCACCACATCGATCACTCACGCCAGCGGGGACGCCCCGTCTATTCCTCACCTCATCACCACACACCACACACCTCCACACTTTGCTCGAAATGCCCTCCACAGAGACGCCAATAGGCGACATTCCACCCGGCGTGGACCCCAAACTCTGGTCCGAAGACTTGGTCAACGAACAGTATGGACTCACTGCTGCCCCGCTGACACCAGACACCTCGCAGCATTTGCACACGCGCTTGAGCTGAGCGATCAGACGATCATCGACCACGACCTCGGGCCACTCTCGCCCCGCTCCCCAAGTCTCAAGCCCCAGGATGCCTCGGAATACACCTCGCCAGAGTGGGATTCTCCCAAGGCCATGGCGGCGACGTCGGACTTTGCGGTACGTGCTGCCTATTCGGCAATGATAACTAAACGTACTGACCCTTGCAGCCCATCCACACCCGCGTCAGGAAGTGAGTCGCCGTGCGAGCAACGGCCCAACTGACCGCAGACGTCGTGCAGGAAATGAGTCCCTCGGATTGACATACCACCTTATCCGGTGGCCTCTTCTGGTGGGTGCATGCTGTTTATCACCCTAACCGCAGGGATTCTTCTTTATCATTGTCGCTGTGGAGTTCGGCTTCTACGTTTTTGTCCGCCAGTGCGTCAACGGGTTTGAATGGCTGGTGGCATGGCGCGGACACAAACGTGTCCTCCGGCGCAAGATGCGGGCCGCAAAGACCTATTCCGAGTGGGTGTCCGCCGCCAAGGAGATGGACACGTACCTCGGGTTTGACGAGTGGAAGGAGAACCCAAGCGGGTCATACTACGATGCCCAGCTTGTCCGCCGTGTGCGGAATACACTGGTCCGCCTGCGTGCCGCCAACGACACGCGCGGGCTGATGGAGGCTCTCTCCGTGCGCATACGCCCCAACTTTGCCGGCACCGAGAGCTCCAAAATGTACTCGGAGACATTCTACGGAACCAAGACCATTGTCGAGCACAACATCAAGGAGGTTGTGGCCAGCCTCGAACACGTCCGCACAGCAACCGACGTCACTCTGGAAGAGAAGCGCATCTTTTTCCGCAACCTTAACCGCAACTACGGTTCCAGCGCCCTGTGTCTCTCTGGTGGCGCCTCATTCGGGTATTACCATTTTGGAGTCGTGAGGGCGCTGCTTGACGGCGACCTTCTCCCGCGCGTCGTCTCTGGAACATCCGCCGGCGGTCTGATTGCTGCGCTTGTGTGCACCCACACGAACGCCGAGCTCAAGCAGCTGATCCGCCCCGAGCTTGCTGACAAGATCACTGCATGCGAGGATCCGCTTGTCGTGTGGATCCAGCGCTGGTGGGAGACGGGTGCACGTTTCTCGGCACTCGAGTGGGCCCGCAAGGCCATGTTCATGACTCGCGGCTCGCTCACCTTTAAGGAAGCATACGATCTCACCGGACGCGCTCTGAACATTTCTGTCGTGCCTTCTGACCGCCACTCGCCGACTATTCTGCTCAACCACCTCACGGCCCCAAACTGTGTCATCTGGTCGGCCATTATTGCGTCAGCCGCCGTACCCGGTATCCTCAACCCTGTGGTTCTCATGTCCAAGAACCGTGATGGGACCCTCAGGCCCCACAACCTCGGTGGATCACGTTTCAAGGACGGCTCCCTTCGCGAGGATATCCCCCTCGGATCCCTGCACACCCAGTTCAACTGCAACTTTCCCATCGTTTCCCAGACCAACCCCCACATTCATCTCTTCTTCTTCGCATCGCGCGGCTCAGTTGGTCGTCCCGTGGCCCACCGGAAGGGCAAGGGCTGGCGTGGTGGTTTCATTCTTTCAGTATTCGAACAGTGGCTCAAGCTCGACCTGTCAAAGCACTTCCGCCTCATCCGCGATTTGGACCTCATGCCCCAGATGCTCCAGAGCGACTGGTCTAATGTATTCTTACAGCGCTTCGCCGGTGTGATCACTCTTACGCCGCGTAGCGTCGTCCGCGACTGGTTCCACCTCCTGGACGACCCAGACCGCACGCAGCTCGCGCGTATGATTGACGTTGGACAGCGCGTCACCTGGCCCGCGATGCGCATGGTCCACAACCGCATGCTCATCGAACGTGCAATCTACCGTGGGCGCGTAGAGTGCCGTCTGGCTACTGCGCGAGACCGCCCGACAAACGACCGTACCGAGCCTCTGCCGATCACTTCTGCTGTCCCGATAGAGAGTGACGCCGACTCGGCCATTGCGCTGCGCACGCGCCAGAAGCGTGATATCAGCCTCGAGGTCGCCATGCGTCGGCGCAAGGGTTTGCGCCGCCCTGACCGCGTTGATGTGCGAGCTGCCAACGGCGGGAGCGGAAATGGTGCCAACGGTGGTTCGCGATCGGATGCTACCAGCGATATCCACCTCGACATTCCCCCTCTCTCGTCCCCGCGACCATCTCCCACGCGCGGGTCCGGCTCTATCGGTGACACGTTCCGCAACATGCGTTCCTCCTCCATGTCTGCCTTTAGCTCTCTTCGCATGCCTCGCACGTCATCACGCCTCTCCATCGCCCGTTGGTTTGGCGCCTCCGATTCTGAGAGCGACGGCGACGAGGACATTCCCCCGTTCATGCAGCGAGAAGCGGACCCAACCTCGAATGACACCTTCAACGACAGTGTTGTCGAGGAGGGCGAAGACGAAGACGAAGACAACGATGTCTTCTCCTCCCTCCCCGACACCTTCGACGAACGCTCGTAGACATGTACACTCCATGGCCATCTTTGCTCCTCATTCTCGTTGCCAACCTCGAAATTGTGAAACTATCAACGACCCACTCCACCCTCCCCACATCCCGCACGCATAGGATCGGATTCGTAGAGTGGCATAGTGGCATGTATCTATATTACAAGCGGCGTGTGATGGGGGCGCCGAAACTAGACCTAGTTCTTGGAGGTGGAGGCTGCATTCGTGTTCTCGAGTGCCTCGAGGCGTGCAATCTGCTGGTCGCGGCGGGCTTGGCGCCAGCGGCTCAGACGTGCCTCCTCGTGCACGCGGAAACCAAAGATCTTGGGCTCGTACCGCTCGGCCTTGAGCGCTGCCGCCGCCGTCGACACCGCTCCAATACCTGCCGGCTCGCGGCGCGACTCGCGCTCGCCGGTCGGCTGCCCCTTGGACGGGAGCATCTGCGGGTATACCATGAAGAGCATGTGGGGGAAGGTGGTGCCAAAGTACGCGCCGTCAATCGTGCCGTGGCGGTTGCTCTTGGGCGAGTAGATGTCCTCGCACCGCGGGCAGTAGAGCTTGACGGCCTTCTGGTACGGGATATCCGTCAAACCCACGGGCAGCAGCGGCTGCGAGTAGCACAACACACGCGGACAGCGCCCAAAGTCTGCCTTGCGGTACTTGTCGAGCTGGTGTGAGTTTCGATTACGACGATAAACTCACCATCTTCTGCAGGCCGCGCGAGGTCACAATGTAGCGCGCGTGGATGAGACCGTAGAGGAACCGCGCGGACATCTCGATGGCGTCGCGCGTGTCGTCGTCGAGGTTTGTGTCATCTGTGTGTGTGTCAGTGTGAGCTGGCGGAAAGGGAATGGGGGAGGGATGGCATTCGCTCGGCGTGGGTTACACAGTTGCGAGCCCGCAGTGGCAACCTGCACGAGACATGCGTTGCAGCAATCGCGTGTGCTCCTTGACCCAGGAGCACACGCCATCAAACACGAGAGTAAAGCCCGCCCATGGCGTCTCAAGAGTCCAAAATCCGCTTTGGTAGGAAGTGGCAGCGGACAAGAACCGGAGCGCGATCGGCGAGGAAGACACACGCCAAGGAATCGGAATGAATCAATACACACCCAGCGAGTCGGTGATGAGGTCGAGCGCGTGCTGGTACTCCTGAACCACCTCGCCGTTCAGGCCTGTGAGGTTGAAGCGGTCGAGGATGTAGTCCTCGTCGACCTCGGCGAAGTACTCCTGTTTTGCGTTAGACAAGGATGCGAGGGATGCGGTGATGGTGGAAGGATGAGTCGCGAGTCGTGCGCCGGCAAGGCGCGCAAAGCATAGGCAATAGCGATTGCCGCTCCTTCTCCACAGATTCCTTTCCGCTGCAAAGGACTCACATTGCCCTTGGTCGAGAGGAACCAAGCAATCCACCTGCGGTTGTGTGAGCAGAGAGTAACGAACACACGGATGCAAGGCACGCAGCATGACTTACGAGGTCGAGTAGTCGCTCTCTGACCCGGTGGAGAGGTCGTCCATGATGGTGGTGTTGAAGACTTGGCCTGCAATGTACGACGTGAGGGACATGAGATGGGGGAGAGGAGAGAAAGAAAGGAAGGAATCTCGGAAATGGAAAGGGCGAGGGAGGGAGCACTGCAAGCGCGGACGAGTGGACAGTGAGAGAGAGAGCAGCAACCGCGGCAGCAACAGACAGTGAAAACAGCAGCCACCAAGTGCACAGCGAAATGGCACATGGCACACACAGCACTGTACCACCCGCCCAGCCAAATGGATTCAAAGTCTTCCTTCCCTGTCACCCCTCCCCCTGTTGAAGCCACACATGCCACCCACGCTGTCCCGTCCAATTCGGCATCATCCACCTCTGCATCACCATCTCCATCACCACCACCCACCACCATGGCCACACCAGCAGCCGGCCCCTCGCGGCTGCCCCCGCCCTCGACCTCCGGCGACTCGGAGAGCACGCTTCCCGCCCCCGAACGCGCTCCTGGGCCCGACGTCGGCGTCCTCCGCGAACTTGGGAAGCAGGCTCTCGTCGAGGCGCTCAATGACGTGAGTGGTCCGCGCAAGGCTGATGGCCAATTAATCTTGTACCATCCGCGCCGCGCTGCCCATACTCTTCGCTTTTGCTCACTCCCAGGTGCAAGGGGCCAAGACGCTCGTCCTCGACCCCGCATTAGCCGGCCCGCTGGGACTCGTTATCGACGTCGCGAGCTTGAAGGTGGGTATCAGCGATGACGTAGGGAAGGCAAGTAGGACGAGACGATGCTGACACTCAATCTGCTCTTAACTCACTCGTCTCTTCACATTGCAGCACCATGGCGTGGACAAGATGTTCTGGCTCGAGTCGGGCCCACTCAACGTGTCGACGCGCAACGTCATATGGCTGTGCCGTCCCAAGCGCGACCACATGCGCGTCATCGCGGAGCAGGTGCGCGCGTCCCCGGGGCTCGTGTACACGGTCCTCCTCGTCCCGCGCGTCAACGAGCTGTGCCGGAGGATAATGGAGGAGGAGGGTGTGGCGGGTGATGTGACTCTCACTGAGGTGCGTGCAGGAATTGCTTCCTATCTGACATCCAGTTCAAGCTCGAGCTCATCCCGATAGAGGACGACGTACTCTCCCTTGAGCTCGAGGACGTGGCGCGTGACGTGTTCCTGGTAAGCTATCCAACAGAGATTACACCAGCTTGCAATGACTGACGGGACAGCGCGGCGACGAGACACCCATCTACTACTCGAGCCTGGCGCTCACGACTCTTCAGCGCGCGTTCGGCACGATTCCCCGCGTGATTGCCAAGGGTGATGCAGCCAAGAAGCTTGCGGCGCAGGTTGAACGCCTCAGGCCTGACATCGATCCATCAGAACACATCGACAGCATGATCATCCTCGACCGCGCCGTCGACTGGGTCACGCCCATGTGCACGCAGCTCACGTACGAGGGCATGTTGGATGAATTTGTGGGGATCCACAATGGTGAGCGAGATATTGCCCCTTCTCTATATCTCGCTAAGCTAATGACAGCGCACATCGAGATCGAGCCACAGGTGCTTGACCCGGGCTCCACAGCAACAAAAAAGCGGAAACATCCGCTCTCGTCGGCCGACAAGTTGTTCGGCGAGATCCGCGATCTCAACTTTGCCGTTGTGGGTGTGCGGCTGTCAAAGCTTGCGCGCCGACTAGAGGATGATTACGGCGGAGCGAAAAATCTCAAGAGCGTGTCGCAGATGAAGGACTTTGTGGGCAAGCTCGGCGGGCTCCAGTCGGAGCAGCAAGCTCTGCGTTTGCGTACGTGCTATTCTTTCTTGTCCAAGCATGTCTGACATTCAGATACCGCACTCGCCGAGAAGCTCATGCCTGTCACTCGGACAGAGGAGTTCAATAAGAACCTGGAAGCACAGCAAAACCTCGTGGCTGGGTACGATATGGCGGGACAGTTTGCGCTTATCGAGGACCTGGTGTGCCAACAGGGCACCATGTGGCCGATCCTGCGCTCGGCGGTGCTCATGTCTATTACAAACGGTGGCATCAAGCAAAAGCAGCTCGAGGCGTTCAAGCGCGACTTCCTGCAGACCTATGGCTACCACCACCTCCCGTTGCTCGTCCACCTGCAGGAGCTGGGTCTGCTCGTCAAGTCGCCCTCGCCGACGCCATTTGTGACGGTCCGCAAGCCTCTCCGCCTCATCACCAACGAGATGGACGACGCGCACCCCACCGACATCTCATTCGTGTACTCGGGCTACGCACCGCTCTCCGTCCGCCTCGTACAGGCCGCGGCGCAGCGCAGCGGACTTGCAGCCGATGCCAAGGCAGACGTCGTACGCATGGAGGGCCGCAGACCGGTGACGGGCTTCAAAGGCCTCGAGGAGACGGTCAATGCGCTGCCGGGCGGCACGAGCGATACGCAGGCGGGTGCGAGTCCCAGCAATGCCAGCAGCAGCACACCGCGCACAACGCTAGTCTTCTTCCTTGGCGGGTGCACGTACGCCGAGATTGCTGCGCTGCGCTGGATGAGTCGGCGCGGCGGGCGGCGCTTCATCGTCGCCACCACCGGGATTGTCAATGGTACCAACGTGAGTAGGGAGGTTCCGGGTGAAGTCTAACCTCTCAGCTGTTGCAAAGCTTCGGAGACCCCGAGCCCGTCAAGCTCCGGAAGAACTGATTGGGAAGGTAGTTGTATGCACTCCAATAACGATTTCTTCGACCACTCGTACATCTCCGCAGAGTACATATGACAGTGTTGGGTCTAGATCTATCGTGATGATATTAATGCAAGGTCCTTGTCCATTGTATGAGACAAGAATGAAGTCAGGCGGGATAAAAAGAGGGGGGTTATTCATCATCCCCGATATACAGCCTTGCTCGGCTGGCGTTCCTGCTTAGCGTGCGGCTCGCGACCCGGCTAACGGGCACGCTGGGAATGACAGAGGGTGCGCGGCTGGCGGCGCGGCTCGCGCTGCGCGCGCTGCGGATCGCATTTGCAACGGCCTCGCCGTACGTTGGGGGCAGCTCGCCCGTCTCAGTCTCCTGGCCGCTCATGAGGCGGTCAAACACAATGTTGCGCTCCAGCAATGTGTCCTCATCCTGGCTGTGGTCCTCGATGCGCGGGTGGTGCGCGTGCGACGCCGGTGGCGGGTGCTCCTTGCTGCTCCCGATCGCGTCCAGCACAGCATGTGCGGCGTGTGAGGCAGCGTGCACTGCCGCCGAAGTACCAATCAGGACTGTGCGTGGAAGCACCTGGGCGCCACCCGCCTTGGCGTGGATAGTGCAGCCGTTCGAGACTTGGTTCTGCTCCGCCCCGAGGCGTTCGTATGACGGCAGGGAATTGTACTGCGGGTTGACGCGGCAGTCAAGGATTTTGATGGGGGTCTCGCTGGATCGTGTTAGCTGTATAGTCTATTTGTGCAGCTTCTCCACTCACATGATGATGTCAAATTGCTTCCTGCGGCCCTTCGAGTCGACGGCGTTGTCGTCGCCACGCTCGACACGGAGCGTCACTTTCAGCCAGTGCCCGACCGAGATGTTCGTCTGCTCGTGCTTGGTCGTAAACTTGATGCGCGTGTGGCAGTCAGGGACGATGAGGTCCTTTTCGAGATGCCACGGCCCGAGGGGGTCGCAAAGGGATGCGTACACGTCGTCTTCGGGGTTGAAGAATTCCGCAAATTCGCGGGGATTGTTGAGCGCTGCATTGCGTGCCATCTCGGCGAGGGGCGAGTCCTTCAAGCACACGGTGTCGCTCAGGATGGGCAGCAGCGGTTCAGGTCGCTCCTTCCGATGCGGATCCGTGTTCTTGGCAGAAAACAGAATGAACCGCCGCGGCGTCTCGTGTCGCGCAATCTTCTTCCCAACCGCAAAGTAGTCCGTTTTCTCCTCCAACGCCACGGTCAAACGGTGGATCTTGCACTTGGCCAACGGCATGAGACGTATGCTCATGGGTATGACGCCGCCAATGGGGAACGCCTTGCCGCTCAGCGCAATCTGGTACCGCATCTGGTCCTCCCACTGACGCTCGACGATGACATTATCCGTCTCCTCCATGTCGTCCTCCTGAGGGCCGGCGACCATGTTGACCTCCATCTCCTCCACGAAATTCGACGTCAGGGCACCAACGCGCACAACCGTCGCCTTGAGCTTGTAAACCACGGTGCCAAACTCGGAATGGATCGTCGGTGGCGCATTGAGGGGAATGGTGAATGAAATTGGGTAGTTGTAGATACCTGGGCGTGTTAGAAATCCGCTTTTACGATAGCATGCCGGACATACCCTTGCGGAACTCTCTCCAGTTGTGCACGTCCTCGTCCTCGTCTTTTCCAAACCTGCGACTCCGGCTGCGTCCACGGCTGTCATCGCGTCTCCCAGGGCTCTGGCCGCGGTTATCGCGCGACCGACTCCGGCGTCCCTTGAAGGCATCGTCTACTCCTGCCCGCAAGTTGGTGACGCTCGAGTTGCGGGACATGGGCTGGGAGGACGGCACAGACTCTGGGAGATGCCAGTGTGGTGTGCGTGGTGTTTCCGTTCCGCGAGTCCGGCTGCTGGCGCGGCTCTGAGATCTGCTGTGTCCGCCCCGCACACGATCGTGAATGTCCTGACTCAGACCGCGGAGCGCAGCTGAGAGACTGAACTTGTGATGATGGTTCTTCCGCCCGCGGAGGTCATCGTTGAACCCAAACGTACTCGCTGTCGAGGAAGGCAGGTCTGAACCGCTACCAGCAGTGCCGTTACCAAAGATCGACCCTGGCCCACGACCAAAACGACTGTCCAGATCCATCGACGTACGAGGACTGGGGAGATTGGATGCGATAGGGCTCACGCCTGAGGACGGAGTTTGGGCCGCACGCAGTCCGCTCGACCGGCGGCGGCTGGCTCCAGGCCGCTCACGCTCACCCTCATCAAGGAAACCGCCGCCGCTCAGTCTGGGCGAACCCAGCCGGGGAGACATGGATGGTGGCGTTCCCATGGGCGTGTTGACTGCGGTGCGATGCGCAGCCATTACAGGGTGGTATTCGTTTGCGTCCGAGCTTCGTGAATCAATTGTCTGCGTAGACTCGGCACGGCTCGGAAGGAGAGACAGTGGAGCGCCTTGTGGGATCGATGAGATGGACGCAGCCAGAGACGGCGATGTGTTCGCGAGGATCGGTGGCGACGCGTGAATAGCAGTTGGCATCGGCGAGAGCACATCCTCTGCCTCTCCACCGTCTCCATGCAGCTCCACCTTGTGACGCTCGGGACTCTGGAACCTGATCGCCGAGGTTGTCGGAAGACCAGGGTCAGTGACGGCCGGGAAGATTGCATTCTCGGGGTTGCCAGCGGGTGTACTCGGGTGCCACACGTCGTCGGGAGCACCCAGGGCATGGTTCGAGCCCCGCGTTTCGCCAGCTGTCCTAGAAGAATCTGCACCATCTGCGTGAGAACGGAGGCTCGAAGTGACATCTGGAAGTGGCTGGTTCCCAGAGCTGATGGGAGGAGTATAGGACGGTGTGTAGGCTGGGGAAGGTCCGCGCTCCCGAATGGGGTCAGCGCGCAGGTTCGTCAGTGATGCAACACTGTCTTGATGGGACGGCAGCTCTGGCTCTGGGCTGACCGGCCGTGAGAGACCATCGCGGTGCCACGACATCCAGTCGTCCGGGTTGGAAGGAAGCACGCTAGCGGACCGTGGGTACTTTCGACCACGCCGAAGGTCGTACGCCTCGTCCTCATCGTCGCCATCATCCTCGTCGGAACTCAGGTCGTACTGGGCCTGCGTGCCCGGCCCGAGCGACTGTGTCCGGCGTGCAATCTTCGCAGCAGCGTAATCCGTCCCAGAGAAAAAGGTTGTTGTCTCATTGATGATCTGGTGCTCCTCATATGTTTCTGTCCGACGAGAGCCGATACCTGCCAAGGGCGTCAGATAAGGCCACAGACACGGCGTGCGGCTCGCTGGCGCCGCAAACCACGCCACATACCCTCAGGCCACTCTGTCCGGCTCTTGCCTTCGAGGTTGATGCTAATGTTCCTGATACGCGTCGCTTTGTTTAGGCGCAGGGTCAGTAACCCGCGCACCATGGCCGGCTGGCCATCTCGCACTGATTGCGGTCGGCCGCGGAAGTCCGCTCCGGTTGACGGCCCTCGGAGAAAGATGACCGGCTCGGTGAGGCGGATCTGCAGCGGGGGCTGGTTCTTCATTGTGTCCCGGAAGTGGATGGATCACTGGCAGCACTAGTGATGGAGCGCAGTTGGCAAAAAGAAAAAAAAAAGAAAAGTTACCCGCGGCTGGATGTGTGGAGTGCGATGGCCAGGGCTAAGCGAAGTCGATGAGATTGCGAGATTACCATGTAATGTCGGGGCGTGTCTGTGCCACACGACCGTCGTGCCAAAGAGGCGTTGAACGGTGATGGCGAGAGGATGGAGATGGGTGACCCAGCCGGGGATAACCTGGCTGGTTGGGGGAGGGGGAGGGGGGGAGGGGAATGAGGAATGGACAATAATAACAGGACGAGAAATGGACACAACCGTAATCAGAGACGACAACCGCACGTCCATCCACAGCTGGGAAGGGGGCGGGGCGGGGGGGGGGGAAGACACCTATCTAGGGGGGCGCAGAAGGAAGGAAAGGGGCGAAAGGGTCCAAAGAGGTCTCGAGAAAAGACACAGAGGAGCACCACCACAGAGGAGCCACCACCACCTGCCGTACCGCGCTCCCCGGGCCGATCCTGCCGACACCGTCGACTGAAAAGTAGGGGCAAGGAGGGAAGACCAGACTAGATCGACTGGACAAAAGTCGGATCATCACGTGGGGCTGTTCTCCTTTTGACAACGTGCCCAGCTCCCATTAAATGCCCTAATGCCCTAGGCCCTAATTACAAGGCACCATAAGAGAAGCCATTTCATTCTAATGGCACATGGCACAGGTTCAGGCTGAGAGGGGCAAGCACAGCGGGGACACAGTCATGTCCAGTCACGGGGTCTGGGCCGTCTGCGCCATTGCGCCATTGCCGACCCATCTTGGGCAAGACCCCATTGTCCCTCTGGCCTCTGGCCTCTGGACGCGTTATCATCAGCCAACCAGCGGCCAGCGCCGTTACGCCGTTGCGGCAAGCACCACGCGCGACTCGGCCGCACCACGGCGTACGCAGGCGACGGCAACAACACTGGGACACTACTGAACCAACAACAAATCATTCACTCTATTCGTCATCGCTTCAGTCGCCACCCATAAGCGCGCACCTGACAACACTCCGCTACGATGCAGCAGCGGAGGCCGATGGACGACACCGACGACCCATCGGGGCTGTCCCAGTACACTCTGTACGAGACTAAAGTGTGAGCATAGAGTGTCGGCGGTGAGATGAATGAGGAGGAAGGCTAGCACAAACGATGGCGTTCTCCGAGACGGGCAACCGGAATGTACTCCATGTATTCATACTTACTCGCAGTCGGTACTACATCACTGCCTCGGCCGGGAACACCCATCGTGTTCTCAAGATTGACCGCACCGACGCCGAGGAGCTAAACGTTGTTGAGGATGCGATGCACTATGACGACGAGCAGCTCGAGCTCCTTCTCCGCATGGTTGAGGACGGAAACAGGAGCCAGGGCGGGCTGACCCCCGTGCTCGACTTCTACGGCATTGTGGGCTTTGTGCGGTTCACCAGCGTTTGGCACATGGTCATTATCACGGCCAGGTCGGTTGTCGGTCTGCTTGGTGGCCACTACAGTGAGTGCTAGGCGCGACAGAGTCTGAGCATTGCGCTGACAGACCAGTTTACCACTGCGACAAGACAAAGGTGCGGTTCTCATGGAACGTCTCTGACAACAGCTTATTAGCATCTCGCCAAAAGCAACTGTCCACTCACAGGATGCAAAGTAGGTTTACCGCATCGACCGCCACCTTACACCAGATTGAGCAGCCTCTTTGACCAGGTCGATCTGTCCAAGAACTTCTACTTCTCGTGAGTTGTGTGCACTGAATCAGCTAACTCCTGTAGCTACTCATACGACATCACGAACACCCTTCAGGTCAATCTCACAAGACGACCGGATGAGCGCCCATTCGACTTGCGATTCATGTGGAATCACCATCTACTTGAACCCGCATTCGACCTCGAGGATCCCAGCAAGCGCAGTCAATGGGCTTTGCCCTTGGTCCATGGCTCGTTTGACCAGACGAGTGAGTGTGCCTTCCTCGCCATCACTAACTACAGAAATCAACGTCTTCTCCAGAACAGTCTATCTGACCCTCATCGCTCGGCGGTCCCGCTATCACGCTGGCGTACGCTTCCTGACTCGCGGAGCTGATGAGAATGTGAGTGGGTAATATGTTGCAATGCTGATCCCCCAGGGCGACGTGGCAAATGAAGTCGAAACGGAACAGATCGTGTCTGAACCGCTGGCAACACCCTTCGGATATCCCCTGAACGCCGAAGCTGGCGCCGACTACGGCGGCTACACAAGTTTTGTGCAGTTGCGCGGCAGTATTCCTGTGATGTGGCATCAGACGACGGACATTAAGACGCCGAAACCTCCAATTGAGAGTATGTCGCCTCGATTGCTCTTAGCTCACCAGCAGTCACCATCAAGGACCCATTCTATACCCCCGCCGCCAAGCACTTTGACGACCTTCTCGGTCGGTATGGCGCACCAATCTTTATTCTCAACCTCGTCAAGAGCAAGGAAACCGTTCCCCGCGAGTCCAAGCTCCTCTCGGAGTATGGTGAATGTGTCGAGTATCTCAATCAGTTCCTTCCCGAAGGCAAGAAGATGCGCTACATCGCGTGGGACATGGCCCAGGCTGCCAAAAGGTGGGTTTAACAGCGCTTGTTGTCTAACCCTCAGTCGCCACCAGGACGTCATGGGCATTCTCGAGGACGTGTGTGAGGAGAGCATACAATACACACACTTCTTCCACGGAGGCGCAGCGCGCAACGAGGTCTGCTCTGAGACCCGCCGTGACATGCCGATGCTGCAGTGCGGGATTCTGCGGGTCAACTGCGTCGACTGCCTGGACCGTACCAACGCTGCGCAATTTGCTATCGCCAAGCGTGCCTTTGGGCACCAGCTATATGCTCTTGGCCTTCTAGCGAGCCCGAACCTCCCTTTCGCGTGTGATGCTGTCGAGGTGTTGACTGAGGTGGGTCGTGCCGCGTTCGATGGAGCTTACCCACCAGATGTACCACGATCACGGAGACTGTAAGCCCTGCGCAGAATCCATCTAACCCCAGTCCTGGCCTACCAGTACACAGGAAGTGCAGTCGTCAACCGCGACACATATCGTCCTACCAAAGCTACTCAATGGACAAGCCACTCGCGCGACCTTGCCCGTGAGCGTCCCTCCGGCATCCATGACTGATATCAGAAAATATTCGACGATACTTCAACAACTCTATTCTGGATGCGGACAAACAGGCTGCTATCAATTTCTTCGTGGGTAGGCGGTATTTTCCGGACTGACCCATTAGCTCGGCGTAAATTCCCCCTCTGCAAGCGTACCCAGAGCGCCGCGACCGAATTACCGCCACTGGTTCACGTCCACCCATCTCGATCCACCGAGCCTCGGCCCGCTGGGCGACGAGTGTGCCGAGCCAACGCCCCTCTTTGGCGACTACTACAAGCCTGCTGTGCTGTCGCAAGTGGAGAAAATCTACGCGTATGAGATGACATCGACACTCAAGTTCACGAGCCACCGGAACAAGTCTGGCGTGTACAGCCCGTTCGAGACAGTTTCGGCGATCGAGAACGGATCCCCGACGCCGCGCTCGGCGGACTCATCGCGCCGCACCTCGCGGCGGTGGGCTTCGTCGTCCTCGCCTAAGCGGGAGGATGACGAACCCCCTGACTTGACGCTCGAGCCCGACCTTCCTCCGCATGTGGTCGAGACCCTTGTGGCCAACCTCCTCGACCCGCCCGACCTGGACCAGCGCATGCGCGACTACGACTGGTACATCCACTACCAGGACGATGAGGTGCTTGCGACGGGATCCACCGCCGAGCCGCAAGACCTGCAGCTCTATGTCCGCGCAGCCCAGCTGGCAGGCGGACAGGAGCCAGATGAGCTCAGCCCCGGCATACAGCCCAGCGTGCGTTCCACCTCGGTCCCCATGGAATCCATCAAGGTCGAGGCGTACGAGCCGCCGAAGCAGAGCCTAACATATTACGAGAACTGGCTGCACGCCGAATAACGATCAGACTATCTAACGAGACATACACATAACACCCGGTTCTGTTGTCTAGACTCTACACCTGCATCCGACTCCTTATATATGTATTTTATTAACAACTAGTACACAACACACTCCAAGCCTAGGCGGTCTTGACGCGCATCATGACGGCCTTGGCGTGCGTGAGCTGGTCGTAGCCGAGAGCCGAAAGCGAGATGCCGCGGCCAGAGTTCTTGACGCCAGTCCAGGGGAGTGCGGGGTCGAGTGCGTCCGCGCGGTTCATGTACACTGTGCCTGTCTCGAGCTCCTCGACAAACATGTTGAACGCGGCCATGGACGCCTCGTTATCGGCGTTGGTCCAGATGGACGCAGTGAGGCCGTACACCGAGTCGTTCATGTATCCGAGGGCCTCGTCATCGTTCTCGACCTTCATGATGCCGATGGCGGGGCCGAACGTCTCCTCGGTCATGATCTCCATGTTGTGGTCGACGTTGACGAGCACCTGAGGGCCGACCATGGTGGTGCCCTCCTTGGCCCCGGGGAACTCGGACTCGGAGACAAGGAGCTTTGCGCCGGCGGCAACGGCGTCGTTGACCTGCTTGCGGATGCGGTTGGCCGACGCGAGAGAAACGACGGGGCCAAGGGTCGTCTCGGGCTTGGTCGGGTCGCCAAGCTTGTAGTCGTTGCGGGTCTGCTCCGCGAAGAGCTTGATAAACTCGTCGTACACGGCCGAGTGGACGTAGATGCGCTCAATGGCACAGCACGACTGACCAGAGTTGAAGAACGCGCCGTCGACAAGGTTGGCCACCGTGTACTTGATGTCGGCATCCTCGCGGACGTAGGCAGGGTCCTTGCCGCCCAGCTCGAGACCAACACCCTTGAAGCCCTGGCCGCGCGACGACGCCTCCTGAACGGCACGGCCGCCAGGCACCGAGCCGGTAAACGCGACATAGTCAATGCGGGGGTCCGTGCACAGGTTGTCGAGGGTGACCTCCTGCGATAGGTGGATGACCTGAAGGACGTTGTTGGGGAGGCCGGCCTCGATGAACGCCGAGAGGACGCGCTCAGCGGGAAGAGGCGTCTGGGGTGCGGGCTTGATAATCACGGCGTTACCGGCGAGCAGTGCGGGGATGACCGAGTTGACAGTGCAGAGGTGGGGGTAGTTCCACGGCGTGATGGCACTGATGTAAGCACAGATAGCACGGAAATAGAGGATGACTCGCTAGCCTGACACCCTCAGAAACGGTGTGCAATCGCGAGCTGAGGATCTACTCACACAACGACACCCAGGGGCTGCTTGATAATCGTGCGCTTGTTCGCATCGTCGTCGGTAGCCGTCTGGGGAATGGGCGCCAGCGACTCCTTGGCAATCTTGATGAGGTGGCGGGCACGGTAGAGGGTGCCATTGATCTCTCCCTTGGCCGAGCTGATCGGGCTGGGTGGTCAGAAGTCTTCGAGCAGGATGACTCACCGGCCCATCTGGATCGAGAGGTCCTCGCACAGGAGGTCGGTGACGCTCTCAAACTCGGTCTGGAATCAGCATCAACTCTGATGTTTCTCCCTCACCATCCACTTCTCGGCAATGGCAATGCGCTGCTCCAGGGGCACCTTGCGCCATCCCTTCTGGGCCTTGACGGCCTGGGCGATGACGCCGTCGAGCTCGGGCGGCGACAGCAGCGGACGCGTGCACACCGGCTCCTGCGTGTACGGGCTGATGGTGGTCTGGATGTTGACGGTGACCGGCATTGTGGGGGGCTTGTGGTTGAGGATGGAGAGAATGGAAGGTTGTGGATGGGGACCGATGTCGGGTTTCTTATCAAGAAACTCGCATTGCTGCGGGCGGCGACGGCTGGTGGCGGCTGTCGACGCGTCCCACATGGAGTAGGTCGTGAAAATCCGGGGCGCCGCATCGGAAATTATCAGTGGAGGATTTGTGGCCATTTTTCTCCACGTCATTTCTTTAACTTTTCGTTTTCGAGCGGGCACACTTTGCGACTTTTGGGATTCAGGTCAACCTCTCTGAACGCACTTCGTTACCTTCAAGCTCACTACCGTCAATCCATTCCTCCACAACCCCCTCACCGACTTTTAATCTCCACGATGGCCAAGGACGAGACCAAGAAGAAGCGCAAGAGCGACGTTGCCGAGCTCGACGCCGCGGACAAGAAGGCCAAGAAGGAGAAGCGCAAGTCCCTGGCTGCCGACGAGGGCGAGGACAAGAAGGTGCGTGTGGGCGCGAGTGCTGGTGGGATAGCGACGGGGGAACTGAATGCTTCCCATGTCGCCGGCTGCTGGATGTCTGGAGTCTCGACTTTTGGATTGAATACGGCAGCAAGTGTGCTCGGATGCCAGTAAACATTCTCATCCGACCGTCCACCCAAGCCCACCGTAGACTGTAAACTGACATGGCAGGAGTTTGAGGTTCCCCTCGAGGCGATCACCCCGATTGCGGTGCCGCTGGCCGGCAAGAAGCTGTCAAAGAAGGTGTTCAAGACAGTGAAGCGTGCGAGCAAGGCACGCCAACTGAAGCGCGGCGTCAAGGAGGTCGTCAAGGCGCTGCGTAAGGGCGAGAAGGGCCTGCTCGTCCTCGCCGCCAACATCACCCCGATTGACGTTCTCTCTCACCTGCCCGTCCTCGCCGAGGACGCGGCTGGTGTCGAGTACTGCTGGGTTGTGAGCAAGTGAGTCTTTGATGATATTGCCTGGTTGGTCGAATGCTCACACGACAGGGAGGAGCTCGGCGCCGCATCGGGAACGAAGCGCGCCACCTCGTGTGTCCTCGTCTGGTGAGTCCGGTGATCATCACTGGGAATTATTGGTTCATAATCTCACGCCAGCTCTACACCAATCAAGCGCGGCAAGGACGCCAAGGCGCCCACCGCCGAGGAGACCGCCGAGTGGAAGGAGGGCCTCGACGAGTGTCTCGAGGAGGTCAAGAAGCTCGAGACCGCGCCGAAGATCTAGGCGTTGTCGCTCTGCTCTCCACCTCTAGCTTAAAACACCTTGTCCTCCTTCATCTTGAGGCTGCCAATCATAAAACCGGAGCGGCTGGGCGCTTGTCCGGCCGGCTCGCGCGCAGCGTGCGGACACGGGTCCCGCCGCGCGTTGTACGATAGAGATTTTCGCATGTATCCATGCGGACTGGCGAGTGTGATGTGGTGGGCGTGACCGAGTACTTGGATGTGGTCGAGAACGGAATGTGTGCCTGCCCGACCATGTGCCTGCCCGACAGAGAGTGAAGATGTAGACTGACTCACTGCAATGTACGTATGGTACCAGCTCGTGATGGTCCTCTGGTCTCTATCTAGTACATTGCGTCGTGGTGAATATATCATGTGCTCCTCATCAACTCTGATCAGACCAGTACTACAATCACATCACAACAACAAAGATACAAGCCCCCGCCGCGGCGAGGCGTCTCTAACAAATTCCCATCCGGGACACCATTAACCTCTCGTATAACTATATCGACGCGAGAATAAGCTCAGCCTGTCGCTCGAGCTCTGCTCTTTCGGCAGCCTTGCGCACCTGCTCCTCGAGAAGACGCGACTCCTCCTCGCGCCTGCGCTCCTCTTCTTCCTCGACGCGCTGCGCCTCCATCGCAGTCTGGATCGACGCTTCGATGAGCATCGCGTCCTCGGCCTGGGCGGCGGCCGCTTCGGCGGCAGCGGCGGCCTCGGCAGCCTCTGCCTCCTCGCGCGCTTGCTGCTCCGTCGCGGCCTGGAGCGCGAGCTCCATCGCCAGGCTCTGCGCCTGCTGCTCCTCGGCCTCGCGGATCGACTCGCGCACCACCCAGTCGACGGAGCGCGCTAGCGACTCGATCTTGCTCACGTCCAGACATCCCAGGGAAATACACCCCTCGCGGAGCAGGTGGACCTGGCGTTTCTGTGTGAGTGCCTCGAGCTGCGGGGCGGGAAGGAGAAGGACGCAGTACATTCCCACTCCGCGCCGCAGGTGTGTCCAGCTGCCGGGTGTCTTGAGCTTGACAGCAAAAATGTCGCACAGCTTGTCGCGCACGCTGCGGAGGCGTTCGGACAAGGCCTTAATCTCCGCAAGCCAGGCCGGGAACAGCTTCGGATCGTCGAGCACCATGTGCGCCAGTTTGGCGCCCCACAGCGGCGGGTGTAGATACATTGAACGCGCAATAGTGCGGAGCTGGGAGTTGACGCGGTCGCGGTCGTCCGTGTTCTGTGTCGCGATGGAAACGATCGATGGACTATCGGCATACAAGCCCATCATCTGGTGGGTTAGATGAATGTGCACAACGACCCAACCCACCGCGTCAAAGCTCTGCACTAAAACCACGGGCAACCCCTCATGCACCATGAATCGCAAAGGCTGCGCGTCGCGGCTGGGGTCCCCGCTCGCCAAGCCCTGGAACGCCATGATCACAAGCGGAATGAGTTGCCGGCCTTGGAGGAGAGTCGTCAGCAGGCGCCACTGCGGGGCGGTGAGCTCGAGGCCGGTCGGCGTTGACCCGCTGACGTGCAAAAGCACGACAGAGCGAGGAGGGGCGCGCTGCAGGTCATCCCGCATTCCTTCCCAGTCGACCATACCGGTCTTCCGGTCGAGAAAACGATAGTACTTGACCTTCAGGCCCCCAGCCCGTAAGGCAGCAACATCTTCCTCGACAGACGGTAGGGGGACATAGACAAAACGTGTGTCCGTCGGCGTCGTAAGAGCAGGGAATCGCGACAAGAAGGTGGACGCGAGGCGGAGTCCTCCGGTGATGCTGATTGTCTGGATCGCCGCGATACGCTTGTGCTTGAACGGAATATTCTCCTCCCCATACGCGAAGCGCGTTCCGCACTCCAGAAACGGTTCAAACCCTTGGACAGGCAGGACGCCGGGGTTGAACAGATTCGTGTCCCGTAACCGCTTCTCGGCGTGGCGCATCGTTGGAGGAAGGAACACCCGCCCGCTAGCCTCACGAAATCCTGGGACCGCCAGATTAAGCTTGGTCTCCGACATCTCATCATTGTCGTTGGATACGTCGTCGACTGGCGGCGCATTATCAGCCACTACAGCAGGAACAGCAGACCACATGTCCTTCGGTTCAGCAGCTGCAGTACCGTTCGTGTCGATGTTCAGAATTTCCGAGGGCCGTCCAATGCTAGCCGCTGAAAGCTGCTGGAGGACATCTAACAACATGGTGTTCTGCACATCTGGTGACAGGCCCATGTCCAGACTGGCTCCAGCGCTGGTGAGCTGCATCAGAGCGTTCGCAGCCTCAGGCTGTCCGTTGTTCGCCGCTCGTGTCGCCTGCATGACGGTTTCCAATGCCGCTGTCTGTGCTGCCTCTGGATCGACATTCGACCCGGAGCGAATGAGCGATTCGAGCGCCTGCACCCGTAAACCGAGTTCGTAGTTGATGCGGATGTCATCGTTACCCCTTCAACGTCAGCAGCTTATGGTACGCAACACGCACTTCTTCTTCTTCCGCTGCGGTGTCACCGACTCCATTCGACACATGCTTGGAACGCCGCGCTTCACACATCGGCTGCAGGGGATATTGCGATCACACTGGCGTCAACTGAAGAAACATGTGGGCAGCTCACCAGCTCTGTATTGACGAAGAGAAAGAAGGTCAGTATACACTCCGCGGCAAATCGATGAACATACGTTTCTGGAAAGTCAGCAGGAGCTATGATTATCACAAGGCACTCACCCTCCGATGGCACTCTGTACAACTCAAGACGGTCCTATTCCGTCTCCGTTTCAGTTTGCCGTCCTCGTAATACGTGCGGGGTGCGCGGTACTCGGTGTCTCCAGTATCGTTTCCTGAAGCCTCTTGCTCAGATTCCCCCTCCGCTTCCACTCGCGGCGTTGCTGTCTTAGAGGCGGCGTCCCTCTGTGCGGCGGTGTCCTGTTCGGGGGGAAGGAGCCTGGCCACTATATCATCCACCTCCTGGTTGGTGAACGCATCATCCCGCAGCAGGCTGGCGAAATCGTCCTCCTCCGGACGCTCAGGGGGAGCCGCTTCCGCTGGAGCCGAGGTGTCTCCCGCTTGTGCCGGTGCTTCTGGCTCAATTGTCATGTCGACATCGATGTCAACCTGGCCCTCGGTAGCGCCTTCCTCGTCATCCGGAATGGCGGTAAGTGCCGCAAGGTTCGCGAGCGTATCGGGGTCGAGATGGTTCTCGGCATCCACATCGACGTCGACATCGTCTTCAGGTGGGATAGCACTCAATGCGGCTGCGAGACGGAGTGACTCATCATCAAGATTGTCGTTGTCGAGATCCGTGTTGTCGAATTCGGCCGCCGCTTCTGCTGCTGCCGCCGCCGCGGCCACGAGATCAGTGTCGAGCGTCTCATCTGGAGCTGTCCCTGGGTTCTCGATAGCTTCAGACGATCCAGGAGCCGCTGGTGGAGCCGATTGGTCGGTATCGCTAGCCTCAGTAGTGACGGCGGCTGGTGGCGGCTCCGTCGAAGCCTCAACCTCTGTCGGTGGCGCCGCGTCCTCCTCGGCGGTCGCCCCAGCAGCATCGGATGCATCGGGAACAGTCACTGCACCCCCTGCGTGTGCAGTAGAGTCCCCAGGATCAGCGTCACCGGTCTGAGTGTTGGTTGGTGGGTTGGATGGCGGAGGATTCGGCTCGGGCTGGGTCTCTGGCTCGGGTTCTGGTGGGTCGAGGACCAGTGGAGGGTGGACCTGCGCCGCGTCCTGACCGTGAGATGCGGCGTTTTCGCTCATAGTGTCGTAAAGTCCGGAGTGCTAGTCGGGAGATGAGAGTGGTATGGGCGTGTAGGGTTCGGCGTGGTCGGCACGATGCGGAGTCGCCCTGGGGGGCCTGCTCGTGCCGGTCGTCGGGTACGATGCGGATAAGATGTTGTCAACAGGGACTGTGATGGCGCCGAGCGGCCAAATGGTGGGATGAAGGAGCTGAATCAGGTGGCCACTCGGTGTGTTGTGATCCGTTGGATTTCCTTGTCAAATGTGACGTGTGATTTTTTTCGATTGACACTGATAAAAGGGTGGATGATTTAAGGATTGGCTTGTCTTTCGCGTCGGTGGGGAATGTGGAGGCATGACCAGCGAGTGGGCACATGGGCATGGTGGTTAGTCGCGTGATGACATCGCGAAGATCGGGAAGATAGACGGTGGAGCAGGTGTGATGACGTCCAGCTCTCATCTCGACAACAGTTCAGCAACCAACACCCATTCATTCACCGCTCGTGGTCATCTCGTCTTGATGCTCTGCAGAACGATCCTATCCACCTCAAGACTGTGTATAAACGTCCCAAAGAGACAGTTATTCCCTCCGGTATTCCCAACTTCGAGCCTTCTCCTCCGCGCACGAACAATGGCGTCGTCTGCAAAGTGCCCACCGACGGACCCGGCCAGCGTGCCCAACCCCCTTGGCGAGGGAAACTACATTCGGTGCGTGCTTGACCTCTTTTTCCAAAGCACGCTGGACATCAGTCTGACCCCCAGGACAGCGGGATGCATCGTTATCGGTGATGAGGTGCTCAACGGCAAGACCAAGGACACGAACAGCAAGTGGGTTGTTCGGTGCTTCGCGTATCCTAATGTGAAGCTTCTTCGCGCAGTTCTGTTTTGATCTTGGAATCGACTTGTAAGTTTCCGATCTGGCCCGAACTGACGGCCAGGAAGCGTATTGAGGTGATTCCGGATGTGGAGGAAGAGATGTGGGTTGAGACGCATTCCTTCGTTGACCGGTCAGCATTGAGACTGCACGCCGGATGTGCAAAAACTACGACTTTGTTGTGACTTCCGGCGGCATAGGTCCCACTCATGACGGTGCGTGCTGGCGCTGTACTCGTGTCTGACGCGTTAGATCTCACGTATGAGTCCCTTGGCAAGGCCTTTGGCCTCCCCATGGAGCACGACGAGGAGACCCTCCGCCGAATGAAGGTCATGACCCCGGCCAAGCGCCTTGCTGAGCTCGAGGCCGCCACTCCAGAGGAGCGCGAGGCGCGGAACCGCATGGCGCTCTTCCCCGTTTCAAAGGAGGGAGACGCGACCAAGAGCGAGGTCCTCTTCGTCACCGACGACCGCTGGGTGCCGGTTGTTCGCCTCGCCGGGAAGGTGGGTATCTGAGACATTCTGGGCTGACACATACAGCTCTGTGTCTTCCCCGGAATCCCGAGCCTCTTCCAGCAGCTCCTCCTCGGCCTGACTCCCTACCTCCCGCTGCCTCCTGCATCGGCAAAGCCGTTCCGCCACCTTATCTTCACTTCGTGGGTTACAAGAATTACTCGCAATCTAACCGTCAGAATGCCCGAATCAAAGATTGCGCCATATCTCACCGAGCTTCAAGCTCGCGTGAAAAACGAGGGCATCCGCGTCGGCTCATGTAAGCGGCAGCACAAGACCAAATACTGACCGCTTAGACCCGTATCTCTACCAGGGCGTGCACGTCAGCCTTATCGGCCACGACGTCGAGCGCATCAAGGAGCTCGGCCGCGAGGTCATGGAGAAGCTTGACGGAAAGGTCCTCTCGGAGGGGGAGCTGGGCACCGAGAAAGCAAAGGCGTAGTGAGATTATCTGTACTTGATGCATCTGTAGCGAAGGCTGTCCAGTGGATGTCGAGAACCTGGAGGGTGCAATATCCGGGAGCAAATTGTTGCACCACAGACCCAGTCGGTGGCTGCTTGCCATCCACACCAACAAAGACTTTGTGCGCACAGCATCGAGCGGAACACTCGACATCACTCCCATCTACTCAGCTCCATCACCACCGCGACACACGGCGCAGGCCACGGCACATTGGGGGATACGAACAGAAAGGCTCCCGCGATGCCCGCAACACGCGCAACTCTGCCCTTCTCGCTGGAGACACTGCGCTCCCATGCCATCTTCGTCCCTCCAGCAGCGAGCTCGACCGACCATGGGTGGGAGCTCGTCGATTCCGTAGTCGAGAGCGGTCTCCCGGCGCCGAAGAACGCACGCATGGTAGTGCGCGACAAGGACCTCATTGTCGCGTTTGGTCGCGAAGTCCGCATGACGAGTCTCGCGGGCGAAGCGTGGGAGGTGAACGACGGCTCGGTCGGGGGATACAAGGTCAGTTGCACATATGGGGGCACTAGCTGACGTGCAGACCCTCAAGTCGCCGCATCTGACATTTACGATTCACCAGCTTGTGCTGAACCCCACTGGCCGGCTGCTCGCCGTTGTCGGACACCACCAGCTCGTCGTGCTCGTGCTCCCGCGCGCCGGCTTCTCGAGCTCGGTCGGCGGCGACGTCGCGTGTCGGTGAGGCACATCGCCGTGAATCTAACTGACGCCCCAGCTCTTTCCCAGTGGACGAGTATCAGCACTCGCCGTCGTCTACTAATGCGATCACCAAGGTCCTCTGGCACCAGTGGGGCGAGGGCGGGAACTCGCTCTGGGCGCTCTCTGCCAACGGCAAGCTTTTGTAGGTGCATGTCTTGTATGGCCGCTAACCTACACAGTGAGTACGATGTGCTCCACCCGCAGGACCCCGTGCAGACCTTCCACTTCCTTCCCGAGATAACCACTGCTTCGACCTCCAAGTTCTCCGCCATCGACCCGCTCTCGCAATACGCCACATCTTTCGCGTTCTCCGAGGGCACCATGGACTTTGGGCCAATGATGGCTTATGCGCTCATGGCCAACGGCGACATATACACTATGGGTCCTGTGCTGCCGCTGCATGCCGAGGTGCCAGCTACGTATCTCCAGTCGCTGCAGGCGTGGATGGAAGAGAAGGAGAAACAGCTGGAGAAGGATGACGGGAGCGCCGAGCACGCAGCGCTGGTTGGGCGTGCCGCGCTTCAGTCGGCATGGGTCAGCGCCATAGTCCGTCAAGCAACAAATGAGGAGGACGAGGAGAAGGCGACTACCTCCCCGCGCCGTGGATATGGCCTGCGCGAGCCCAGCCCGTCCCCACCCCCGGCGGACCGCACGCCACCGCCGCCAGGCATGGTGCGCGTGCATCCCCCGCATCTGACGAGCAATGGCGGACCGGCACCGGGAGTTCACCGCCCACTGATGCGCCAGGGGCCATTCCTCCTGGATCCGGCACCGCAGGAGGTTGGGAACGGCGATGACGATGAGCAGATGGCTACTGACTTGATCATTCTGCGTGCTGGCGCCGAGAAGACAGACACAAAGGCTGGGGAGAAGGACAAGAAGGAGACTGATGAGCGCCGTCTCAATGTCTTGGCTGTCGCGTGGTCAGGCGGGCGCGTCGACCTCGGCGTCGAGATTGCTGCGCCCGAGCCGCGATGGATGTCGTCGCGGGATCCCGCTCCGATGGACCTCTTCCTTCCCATCATCGAGTCGGTCCTTATCACCTTCCCGTCGAATATTGACGAGGACGCAATGGCAGCCAACGCCCCCTTATTCGTGCGGGATCCCATCCATGCCGAGGTCACCTACGTGCAGCACGCGTTTGGCATTGACGCCATCTCCGTCGCTGGCTGGGTCACCCAGCTGCTGGCCGGCGGTGACGACGCACTAAAGCCGTCCGATGTGGCATGTCTTGTTGAAGCATCGTGAGTGCTAAACGCTGAGTTGCAAAGCACTTGACCTCTGACATGCAGACCATCAAAACCTATTGTCGGATCAGTCACTTTCTGCAACATTACCCTCGGGTACGGCCTGCTTGCGCTTGCAACGACCGGCCAGCTCGCGGCGGTGGAGATGGACTTTAGGGTACAGGACCGCGGGATCCCGATTCCTGAGGAGCCTGCTCTCCCGGACGAGGACTCGCAGTCGCTTCTCACCAAGCCGTTTGAGCTTGATGCGCTGCTCGCCGACATCAACAGCCCGAAAACACCGTTCAACCCCATGGCAGCTGTGCGCAAGGCGCCGGGTTACAACAAGCCGCTGAGCGAGATCGGGCCGGAGCATTTGCGAGCACTGGCCGACGCGGCATCGCAGGTCCGCCGCAAGGCCGAAGCGATCCGCGTCGCATCCACAGCAGTCGAGCTGCGCACGGACCTCGCAGTGGCCGAGTACAGCCGCCAGCTCAAAATGCTACGGGACGCGAGCACGCGTGTGGGTGACGTGCGCAAAGGTGCCGTCGCGAACGGGGGCCGCGCAAAGGCGATGGCGGAGGAGCAAGCACGACTTGGCGAGCGGCTCGACACGGTGCTGAACGCGCTTCTTGCAGAATACCGGCCGCAGATCGGGACGGTGGAGAGGAAATGGTTCGACGAGCTGGAGCGGCTGCGCACGCGCGTGCACGGCAGCGGAGGGCGGCGACCCACGCAGGGCATGCTGCACAAGGCGCAGGTACTCAAGGAGCAGCTGGGCGTTGTGCGGCCGCTCATCGAGAAGGACAAGGAGAGCGGCCTGAAGGAGTCTGGGCAGTATGGGCAGAAACAGCTGCGACCGCTGCGCCAGGCGCTCGACGAGCGCAGCGATGAGCTCGCGCGCATACTCCGCAAAATGGAGAATCTGAGCGTGCGCGTAGACGAGGAGGAGGAGGCCCTGTAGTTGATCGTGTCGCCGTAGCCATATGCCATACCATCATGATACATCCTGGCGCGGTAGCGTGAAGTGCACCCATCCCGCGATTGCAGTAGTTGCGGCGCTTTCGCGAGGCGATACGAGGAGATACAATCAAGACAAACGCCAGAACACAACGTACTGTACAGCAACTTGGCAGACGCTCACGGAATGGTGGTCTGACCCCTCACCGTTGTCCGCTGCAATAACAGTCGTCGTCGCAAATTCGTTCGTAGCACATAACATACATAATACAACACTGGTAGCACGACACCTCCCCGCCCCTACTGCTTCAGCTTGCTGCTCTCCGCGGCCTCGCGCCTCCTAATTTCCGTGTGGAGCTCGCGCTCGCCCGCAAACGCATCGGGGGGTACGCGGCCCTGCAGCTCGGTCATCGCCCCGCGGAGGACGTACAGAAACGGGCCTGTTCCCGCTGGCGGCGGTGGTTGCTGGTACGCGACTGCTGTCAGCATAAAGGACCGTGGGAACGGTCGCAATACCCAAAACGAACACTCACCTGGCGTCTTGCACCGGCCGCAGCAGAATGTCTGGCGCATCTCGAGGTCCTCGCTGCCCGTACGGCGGACGAGGACGCGCGGCCCGGGGACGGCGTTGAGCTTGAATTTCCGCGCGGGCGCCGCGCGCGAGCCTTGGGACCGGATAATGTGCGATCCGTCCGTTCTGATGTCAGCTAACTGCTTCAATAAGCTAGCTGAGCGAAAGCATCAGATTCACTCCGGCACTCACCTCCGCTGCGGGAGCCGGTCGAGTCTGCCCTGTATGACGAGCAGGAAGTCGCCGCAGAGACAGTAGTACGAGCGGAGGACCGCGCGCGAGGACTGCGTGCGCGTCGCGTCCTCTGATGTCGAGACCGTTGCGCGCGTGTAGACTTTTGGCATCGTGGTCGGGTTCAGAGAAGAAGAGAGGGAGTGATTGTTGAGGATGGATACTGTCGAGTATCGATATTACAAGACACCCTGGCGGGGCTATATTTGCTACCCCCACTTATCAGGGACGAGACAAATCGGCTGTGACCTGTGACACTACAAGACATTAGGAATTTGATTAGGACAATTCCTAATTGTCTTGTGGGGGTGATTAGGATTGCCGATAAGACAGCCCATGGCTATTAGCTTTTTGTATTAGCCTTTAGTGCTATTACAAAAATCCTAATAGCCCTAAATAACCCTGGTCCACAAGACATCCTGGGTGTGACCTGTGACAGCACAAGACAGTTTGGCTGTGACCCGTGACAGGGTGTCTTGTAATATCAAAACTCGACAGTATATGGATTCGTGGTGGTGATTTCATTGATGTTGGGGAACAGATCACGTGATTTACAATCCCAGCTTACACCCCCAGGATATAAGCAGTGCATAGTACCAGTTTGAAGAGGACGTGGGGACAGGGGCCCTCGTTGTTAACATTCGTGAAGAACATTTGCTTTTGCCTTAGTGCAGCTGCATGTCTCTGGGTCTCAGAGGAGATCGCAGCTCAATCGCGAACACTTCGATATCGGCGCAGAATGCTTGAGAAGAGAACTGACGATTCCGCAGCGAGATTTGTTGCAGTTTGTCAACTGAGCAATCGCCCATCTATACCATCTACTGGGCCATCTAGTCCAAACCAAGATGCAACGAGCTCGACTCGTTGTATGATTCTTATTACTTGTCCTCTGCCGTATGTCTGTGCTGCTCATCTCTCATATCTCGGCCTCTCGGCCCTCGTCTCGGCACACTCGCCACTAGCGCGCTTACTAGCATCGGGACGGCATGCCGTGGGCGGATTTCGGCGTTGGCCGATAGATCTGTTCATGTTGCTCGGTGATCGTCGTACCGTAGTTCCTGTGGTAAATGTGGGGTTTTGGGCCACCTCAACTGGTTACCCGTCTTGGGTTCTGTACCGATCACAATGTGTATCTGCATCGTTGCCGCATCGTTCTCAGACAGGAGAGCTGCATACCACGCTCTGCACATGACTTCTTTCCATATTTTAGACTGCCGCTAACCAAAGAATCCAACAACATCCAGAGGCTAAGATCTGCCTCTTGCCTTGAGAACCGACGCGTAACTCGACCTTTCCGCGGGGAACCGCCGTCTATGTGTGCCCTGTTCACACGGGTGTGTAGCTTAGAGCTTGTGGTTGGGGCGGACGCCGAGAGCGCGCTGGCTCTTGAGAACACGCTCGGCGCGCTCCTGGACGTACGGGAGGCGGTCGCGGAGCTCGAACTTGCCCTGCTGCTGCTGGTGGACCTCGTCGGGGCCGTCGGCGAAGCGGAGCGTACGGGTGCCGGCCCACATCTTGGCGAGCGGGGTGTCCTGCGAGATACCCTCGGCACCGTGGACCTGCATCGCGCGGTCGATGACGCGGAGAGCCATGTCGGGGACGGTGAACTGTCGTGTCAGTGATGTATCTCGTAATATGTATTCTGTTGCTGCTCACCTTGGCAAGACCAATCTCCTTGAGGGCACCCTTGGCCTTGACCTGGTCAATGCGTTTGGCAGCGGAGAGGACGAGGAGACGGGCCTGGTCAATCTCGGCACGCGACTTGGCAATGTCGACGAGGATGGTACCGTGGTCCTTGAGGGGCTTGCCAAAGGTGACACGGGCCGGGTTGGTGACGCGGAGGAGGAGGAGATCGAGGGCGCGGGAAGCGACACCGATAGCGCGCATGCAGTGGTGGATACGTCCGGGGCCGAGACGGGCCTGGAGCATCTCGAAGCCGCGGCCAAGATTGCCCGAGCCGCCGGCAACCGACTCCTCAAGGTCGAGGACGACGTCCTTGTAGATGACCTCGCAGTGGCCCTCGGGGGCGTCGTCGTAGCCGAAGACAGTCATGGGGCGGACAATCTCAACACCGGGGGCCTTGGGGTCGACGAACAGGATAGAGTGGCGCTTGTGCTTGCTGGGGTTTCCAGGGTCGGTGACAGCGACGACAATGTGAACCGAGCAGCGGGGGTCACCGGCACCCGAGATCCACCACTTGTGGCCGTTGAGGATGAGCTTGTTGCCCTCGCGGCGGGCAACAGTGTTGCGGAGGTTGGAGGCGTCGGACGAGGCGACTAGTTGTCAGTGTGAAGGCCAAGAGACGATTCTCCAGGATACTCACTGCCGTACTCGGTCATGGAGAAGGCCGAGCGGATCTTGCCGTTTACGAGGGGGAAGAGGTACTTGTCCTTCTGGGACTGGGTGCCGAAGCGGGCAAAGACCTCCATGTTTCCGGTGTCGGGGGCGGAGCAGTTCATGGCCTCGGGCATGATGGGGCAGTGGCCCGAGATCTCGGCGATGACAGCGTACTCGAGGTTGCTAAGGCCGGCGCCGGATCCGCCGGCGAGGTGCTGGAACTCGCCCCCCGAGAGCCAGAGGTTCCAGAGACCGACCTTGCGGGCGCGCTCCTTGAGAGTCTCGAGGACCGGGGGGATGACCTGCCAGCGCTCGGGGCCCGAGGCGGGGATCTGCTGCTGGTAGAGCGCCATGGCGGGCAGGCAGTCGTCCTCGAGGAACGAGATGGCGGTCGTGAGCATCTTCTGGCCCGCCGGGGAGAAGTGCGGCTCGAGCTGCGGGTCAGTCTGCGCTCCGGGGGAACCAGAAAGACAATACGTACCATGGCCCAAGCGGCCTCGCCGATGTACTTGGCAACGCGGGGGTCGGACATTGTAGCGTGGATTGTGTGGGAAGGGAGGGTGGAATGGGTTGAGTGTGAGGAGAGAGAGGGAGCAATGCTGATATGGGGGTGTTATATGCAGCTGCAACCGACCGGCGATGGACGGATACACATGCCGCAGCCCACCTTTGCCCTTGGACCGCGACCACGGTGACCAGCACTACTCTCTTCTTCATCTCCTTCGTCTACTTCCTCTCGTATACTCTGCTTCTCCGCCCCGCATGCTTTTGGTTGTAGCGGTGGAATTACGCTTTTGTGCTCTCTGCGCGCCGTTTTGCGGGTTTGCCGCGCGTTGCGCTCTGCGCTCTGTCCTGTTTGCCGGTTAGCGGCTATTTTGCGACCGACAAAAGAATCTCTCATAAACGATACTCCACCCCACCCTGGAGGTCCCCTGGCACACTGCCCACACAATAACAAACTCTATTAAAGCTATTAGCATTCTCGACGGCCGGAGCCAAGATATTGTAATGCAGCTTATTAACATTCTGAATCCCCCCCAATGACGGCTTCAGCCGAATGGCAGATGTCCAGGGCCCACCCGCAATCTCCACACGACCAGAAGTTGCAGTTGTCTTGTCTTGTCGTCTAACAACAGCGCCCCCGGGGGGGGCTTTTTCATTTTCATCACAACAGCGCCAAAGCACGGATGTATCACCTGCAATTGCAGCGCTACTTGCACACCTTGGCAGGTACACGCTGTGGCTGTACTGTACGCGCTGTGGAGGTGGGGCTGATCAATTCAGAGTCAGATCAAGTTGCCGACTTGTATATCCAGCATACGGAGCTACAGCTGCTGCTTTGTTTCTAGCCAGGAGGGCCCCGGATATGTGGAAGCCACACAGTGTGTCTCTCATCTCCACTGATCCGGCGCACCGGCCCGGCGGAGGAGCCCGCGGGGCCGTGATTCAGCATCCACAATCACCCAACTACACCACAGCTCCTGCAGCTAGTAGGTCAATCTCTCGACATCTGTCATGACTGGCGGCACGACCACCCACATGCCACATATCGCCACATGCCATGCCATGAAACGCGGGGATGGGAGATATCAGAGGATCAGAGGAACGCTGAACAATAAGCACTTGCATAGGCTTGATCGCCGTCCGGCTATGCATATATGCACTTTGAGACCGACGGCTGACGGACAATGGGCATGTGCGGCGTGCACAGATGTGCTCGGTCCAAGAATATGCTGCGTGCGGGCTGGATGGAGAGGCGGTCACCGGCGGCCGAGTGCCGAAGTGGTCAAAGGTGCCTAGAGTTCAGAGCGCCATCAGCACGTCTGCTGTGCACGCTGTAGAGGAACAGGCGCTGTGTGGTTCGATGTAAGGCCACCGGGGAGCCACGGCCTCGGGGATGACGTTCCCCGCTTTGCGCGATGGGTGGCACGCTCCGCACGTCTCGCTACGCCGTCGCCGAAGGGCATTGTGATTCTGTTGCAGGGGGTGGGTGGGGTGCACCTGAACATCCGGCCGGAGCCGGTGGGAGCTTCGAGCCGGCGACGCCCCCAAGCTTTACCAAGAAGAAGTCCTGGGACAATCGGGACTTCCAGCTGCGCAGCTGCCAGGTGATAAGGCCATGCGAGAAACACGCAGTCGGCAAGGCAAAATGAGCTGTAAAATTCTGGAACATTCTTTGCATCACGTGACATCGCTCTCCCGGGCTTCGGCCTCTTACTCCATCTTCTGCTCGGCATCTCCGTACGGATCTAGCGGATCTAGCCCTCCTCCCAAAGTTTGGTTCCGCTGATAATTTCTTTGGGGAGTGCGGGGTTAAGGGTCGGATGCGGGGTATCTCTGGAAAGGTGACTGGACTGATAATGGGAACACCGTGGGGTGGTAGATGGTAGACTGTAGTGTGGCGAATTCCAGTGAGTCCCTGTTAAACCCTAATTCAGGGGATGATCGGAGAAACACTCCTTCTCTTCTTTCCCCCACAACTTTGTGTTCCCATTATCGGTTCCATTATCGCATCCATCATGGAGCTCAGTGTGGGGGAATGTCCAGTGGAAGTGGCGAGGATTATGACGATTGATATTTTGATGCATGGACTACTGGGCTTGGGTCGTCGGCCTCGGCGATCATGAACACGATAACACAAGGTTCCTATCAAGCTCGGAGAATATCAGATACGATCCGACACGATACGTGTGTGGCACTGTGGGGCCAGGAATGTCTCGGATGCGTCCCGTGGAAACAAGATCAGAGAGAGGTTGTGCAGGTGGTGGGTGTGACGTCGACGGTCCATCTCGGGATCTGAGAGGAACAAGTGGCGAATGCATGAGTGTGGATGAGGGGATGATGTGAGCCTGTGGGTCAGGCGATCAGTACCATAGGCGATCAATGATCCGCGACCTGTGTGTGGCTGAGCCGGACTGCCACCGTATAGCTATCAGAGTACCCTATGCCACCAGTACCTGCGCCAGAGTCTTCGCAGGCGTGTCGTGCACTCCTTGGGCAGTACGAAAATTCCTGGAGCTCTGGAGAGCCCGTGGCAGTCGACCGGCCGTCGTGGCATATTCGCTGTTGTAGACCTGGGTCGTGGCAGACCTGTGGAGAAAGTCGTAGAATGGTGGCATTACGTGTCGTTCATGTTCCACTATGCTATCCACGCTGCTGCCCTCGCGGTCGAGAGCACGGCGTTGGGGAAGGAAAGTCGTCTCCGCAGTCATGGACACCCGGTCGCGATCGAGGTCTATGACAAACAAGCACGGCGGTCGGCGGCCGTCAACCCACCGATGGCGACACCGATGACTAGGCCATGCCATGTTCCACGCGCCGCCGTTGTCGACTCGTTACTCGACGCGACGCGAACACTCCACGTGCCCATCTCATGTCCAAGCCGTGTCCAGCATGCAGCATGCAGTAGCGAGTTCTGGGTCCCATTCTGGTTCCAGCCGAATGGGGAATGGCCCACTGGCGGCCCCGGTCCGAGCACAGCGAGCTCAGAGTGTTTGGGCTCCATGGTAGTGGCAGCGCATGGCGAGCGCACGGTCCGCCACTTCCCCATGTGCATTGCAGACAATTGCAGAGTGACAGAGTTACAAACATTGCAAGTGTATTGTTCGCGTGGTCTGTGAGTCGCTACGCGCCTTGGCCCTTGGCCCTTGGCCCGTGTTTCCGTGGTCCCGATTTGGTATCAGGTCTGGGGTGTCTCATGGATTGGCCTCGACCCGATAGGCTGTGGGCTCCAGGATATCCCAGGACACATGAGATTGCTGTGGGCTGGCGGTGGAACTGGTGCGTCACTGGCAGTGCAAGTTTCAAACCCTGTGCTCCGAGTGGTCAAAGGGCTTAGCGAGCGCCGACGCCGTGGGCCGCGCCTGGAAACCGCTACTCCAACTCCGACGGCGAGGAACGGAGAGAAGAGCCAGATCTCCGGATTCGACTCCGACGCTGACGCTGACGCCGCCAAGCCGGCAGCAATGACCGAATGACGGAGTGTCGAGCGTTGTCGCGCAACGTGAGGCTGGCGAGCGTGCCTCCGGCGTCGGCCGCAGGTACGGGTGGAGCGGCGGTGGTGGCATCTCGAACAAAACAGAAAACTGTATCGATGCTTCGGAGCAGCAGCAGCGACAGACAATAGAGTTTGCATGACGCCTGCGGGAGGGCCGGCGGCGAGCGTACCTCTGTGCCTTTGTGCTCGTGACTGTGACTCGTGACTTTGTGACCTTTTTTGGTGTGGAAGCTGGGAGCCGAGCCATAGAGAACAGCCGAGCTCGTGTCCGTGGAATCATGCAGTCATAGTCATGGAAACATTGGACCGCCCACCAAAGAGAGCCTTGCCACCTGGGCAGGCCGTGGAGCCTGGCTGGGCGCGCTGCGGGGCTGCAGTGGAAAATAAGGATCATCATCACTCTCTGAAATACAGAGCGTCAGAGAGGCACAGCCTGGGCCCACAGGCGTAATAGCAAAGCCAAGATATGCAACAGACCTTTTTTGCTTGGAGAGAGAGAGAGAGAGACAGGTGCCTCCTATAGCAGCCGCATTTCGCCGATCAAGAGCCAGTAGCAGAGGTAGCAAGTAGCAGCTGTGGAGATAGACTCCTTAATCCCCAAAAAGTTGGATTCCATCCACTCCATGCGATGTCATTCCACTTGAGTGTGGCACTCTGCCTCTGTCTCCCCCACACCACCACCAGTGGACGTTGCGTGGGCAACTGATGCACATCCAGTTAAAAGCACCACTCCCAGTCGCCATCATTCAGTTTCTCTCCTCATCAAAACACCTCCTCATCCCTCCTCTCCTAAACACACAGCTCCAGCAGCGACTCGACGCCGCCGCCGCCTGTCCATCTCCGAAAAACTACTCTCTCGCTGGTAACAAGTCGACTTTGATCGCCACCAGCGCCTCTCCTTTTTCTCCACCGCACCTCCACCAGCGGCCCCCACTCCTCCACACGGATATCCCCAACCCGCCGCCACTGAGCGTTCCCAGCTCCACAATGGCTGCCACCGCCGCTCCTGTCGTCGAGCAGGTCTCTCCCGAGGCCAAGCCCGCCGTCACCCTCAACATTGACCCCGAGTCGGACAACTTTGTCGCCCCCGACAACTATGTCACCCGCACCGTCGAGAACATGAAGTGGCTCCCGCCCATCACCCCGGCGACGCTCCTCCAGAACATCCAGTGGATCTCGTTCTTCGCCCTCACCATCCCCCCGGCCATGGCTATCTGGGCCTTCTTCAACGTGCCGATCCAGACCAAGACTGTTGTTTGGAGGTGAGTTTCTATTGATCTATGCTTTCGGCCGGAACGAACACGTGCGTGCGTGAATGCATGCTAGCATGAGGGAGAATGTAAAATCCCTCTCGTCAGCATGGTGGACATTTGTGTGTGTGGCACTCGCATCTCGCATCTCGCAATCCAATATTCTTTTCTTGCGATCAGCCCCGATGATCAATCCCATTTGATCATCGGAAGTGATCGCCAGGAGATTACGCCGAGATATTGCGATAAGGACTTTTGCATTGCACCACGCTGTTCTTCGGCCGCCGGCTCTCTACATCCGGAAGATCACGTACTAACTCCCCTCAGTGTCATCTACTACTTCTTCACCGGTCTCGGCATCACTGCAGGCTACCACCGTCTCTGGGCCCACCGTTCCTACAACGCTTCGCTTCCCCTCCAGTACCTCCTCGCCAACTGGGGTGCTGGTGCCGTCCAGGGCTCGATCAAGTGGTGGTCTCGCGGCCACCGCGCGCACCACCGCTACACCGACACCAAGCTCGACCCCTACTCGGCCCACGAGGGCTTCTGGTGGGCTCACGTCGGATGGATGCTCGTTAAGCCCCGTGGCAAGATTGGCGTTGCCGACATCTCGGACCTGACCAAGAACCCCGTTGTCCGCTGGCAGCACAACAACTATGTTATGCTCCTCCTGCTCAACGCCCTTCTCGTCCCCACTCTTGTCGCCGGCCTCGGCTGGGGAGACTGGATGGGTGGTCTCTTCTTCGCTGGTGCCGCCCGCCTCGTCTTTGTCCACCACTCGACCTTCTGCGTCAACTCGCTTGCCCACTGGCTCGGTGAGACCCCCTTCGACAACAAGCACACCCCCAAGGACCACTTCTTCACTGCGCTTGTCACTGTCGGCGAGGGCTACCACAACTTCCACCACCAGTTCCCCATGGACTTCCGCAACGCCATCAAGTGGTACCAGTACGACCCCACCAAGTGGTTCATCTTCACCATGCACAAGCTCGGTCTCGCCTCGCACCTCAAGAAGTTCCCCGAGAACGAGATCCGCAAGGGCCAGTACACCATGAAGCTCCAGCAGCTCGCCGAGCAGGGTGACAAGCTCGAGTGGCCCAAGCACGCCAACGACCTGCCTGTCATCTCGTGGGAGGATTTCAAGGCCGAGTCCAAGGACCGCGCCCTCATTGCCGTCCACGGCTTCATCCACGACTGCTCTTCGTTCATTGAGGACCACCCCGGAGGTGCCCACCTCATCAAGCGCGCTATCGGCACCGACGCCACCACCGCCTTCTTCGGTGGTGTCTACGACCACTCGAACGCTGCCCACAACCTGCTTGCGATGATGCGCGTCGGTATCCTCGACGGCGGTATGGAGGTTGAGGCCCTCAAGCTCCACCGCACCCTCTCGCAGGAGTCGATGGTCTCGGGTGTCTCCTCGGCTTCGTCCATCTCCGTCTCCTCGATCTACTCGGACGTCGACGCCATCGAGGCCAAGCGCCCGGCATTCCAGCCCGTTGCCCAGGTCTCCAACCCCTTCACCCTCGGCCTTCCGCCCTCGGAGAAGCTCCGCATCACCAAGAGCAAGCCCGAGCTGCGTCCGGGCCTCGTCTCGCGCCTCTCGTCCATGTCCAACGTTCCCTCGCCGTCCCTCACCCGCACCACCAGCTTTGAGCAGGCTACTCCTGTCCTCTAAGTTTTAGTGCAGTGACCGTATACGAGCGAGAAGAAGAACACGTAACGAGTAGCATAGAGTTTCCATAGGGGTTCATGTCCGCATCTCCACCCTCCCCCCCATCCATCCAATCCTCTCCATCCCATCCCTCCCTGCATTATAAGTTCCTATCTCGAAGGCAACAATCTTTAGATAGTCATTCTTTGTATCACTGTTGCTCGCTACGAGCTATGAAAGAATTGAAATGTGTTAAGACTATGAAAGAATTGAAATGTGTTAAGATCTGCATTGTGCTTGGTACTGGCTGCACTCGTGATGTCAGCTCGTTGACGCGACTTGTCAATCGTTGAGGAAAGTCTTCCATCGTTCCCCCAACCGCTGACCCTCGTCGACTCTGACTAATCTCGACGCAGACCCCCGATCTAATCCGACATCCCTAACCCACGCAGGTCGTAGGTAAGCGAACATACCTCCCACTCCTCCAGTCACAACCCACCCTCGCCCCACTCCCCAAAACCCACCGCCGCGTCGCCCTCCCCACCATTTCGCCGACGGCGGGCGTGACGCGTCGCGCAAGACTGCGGCGCACAGGACGCGTCTCAGACTCAAGAGCCTGGAAGTATTGTACAGTGACATGCAGTGACGCGGTTGGGGGCATTGGGGCAGGATATCAGGAAAAAGCAGAATATATCCCTGATTTCAGGCCGCCCAGTCCGATGCCCCCAAGGACCCCAGCAAATTACCCTCCACCCCCGATCTCCGGACCTCCCCTGACCCCTCTTCGGCCTGTTCGGACTCTCCGTCATTCACTCCGCCGCACTGCGTCGCGCTGCGCTCTCATCAGGGGCCAAAAACTCGACCTCGGAGAGGTTTGAACTCTCGATCTCCCGATAAGACTGCATAACAGTCGGACGCCTTAACCAGCTTGGCCACGAAGTCTGGTGATTTTTGAGTTGGGGACGTCGGTCTGGAGGGTTTGGAATCGCGTTTGACACTTGGGCTTTCCAGAGGGTATTGGGAGGCCAGTGACGAGCAGATTACGAGTCATGCCCGTCTATACCGCGTGTACTGAATGTGCAGAGGAACTGATACTGGCAGTCGGGTCTTTAGGGCCGAGAGTTGCGTGCGGCTAGCCTGTTCGTCGTCTGTCTTATCCGGCGTCTCGACGTTGGCCGGTACACCATGGGATGTGGGCTCGTATCTTTAACCTATGACTTCCGCATGTAGAATCTTCTGCTGAGTCTCTGATCTAAGACTACTACTATTCCATGAACTATTGAGACCACTGATACATGGCTCGTCGTAACGATCGTAGCCCGGCTTGCTGCGAACGTGGGACCAATGTGGCGGGTGGCCAATGTGTGTGGCAGAGGTCCAGTTGGATCTCGAGAGCGGCAGGCCAGAGCTGGTAAAGAAGAGAGGCAAACCGAACGATAGCGCACACTTTACGTCAAGCATGCTGCTTTGTTCATCAACGACCCCTCTCGTCTGGCAAGAACAATCCCGGGAAAACAAAACCGGACAGTAACGCGATCAAGTAAATACAAAAAAATACGGGCGAAAAACACTTTTCTCCAGCTTTCGTTTTCACGGGAGCTGCGAGCTCGACATTGTGTTACTTGACTACTGTCTGTCGCATTAGCAGTCCGCCCTGTCGCGAAGTAGCTTGTGTAATCTATGACTGGCAAAGCAAGCGAACGCGAAGGCGGTCACTGAACAAATAAGTGAAGAAAAAAACAAAACGCCCTTTGGGAGGCTCAGCTATTTTGTCGTGCAGCACCGTGGTTTATTGGAATCTTGCATTCGTCAGCACACACCCAACCCGACCTTTTGGGATAAGATCTTTGACCTCTTGTCAGTGTCTGCTCCTCGATGTCTGCTCTGCATCTAGTCTTTTACAGCACGCAACCATCTGCAACTCCTCAACGCTGTGTACATCGTGTATAGCAACTCTACGGGAGTTCGTTCTATTGGTGGTGGGGGGTTCAAGAACCCCCTGACCCACCAAAGTTGCCACTCGCCCGCGAGTTCAGAAGTCACACAGCCGCCACCCGCCCACGCTTCCGTCATCAGCATCGATCATCATCTATCCGTGGTCCCCCTCCATCCGGCCTTCCATCTCCACAAAACTGCCCAGCATCTCCCATCTTCACACATCATTGCATTCCCAGACTCGACATCCGCCATCTCACAATGTGGAACCCAGACGGCGCGCAGAACGCCGTCGTAAACCTCTCGACCGCAAGCTCGAGCAGCTCGTCCGTTCTGCTGAACAGCGTGCGCGCCGAGCGTCTCGCGCGCGAGCGCCAGCGCGTAGTCGAAAACGCCGCGACGGCGGTCCAGCGCGTCTACCGCGGGCGACGGGCGGCAGCAGCAGCCAAGGAACAGGTACTTGCGCATCTTGGTGGTGGGAGCCTGCGCGCCGGCCTTGCGGGGCTCGTGTTCGTCCTTCCTGGCGGAGAGCGTGCGCGTGTCGCCGAGGTCGTGCAGCAGTGGGGCGCGGCGGCTCTTGAAGTGAAGGGTATGTGCTGCGCTGTGGACAGAGCTCAAGTGCTGATCACCAGATGGGGTGCCGGCGTTCGTTGCGCCGATAACCGCCGAGCCGGGATATGCTACCACGCTCGCGGTGCTGTTTGTCAAGATGCTGCGGTTTGTCAGCGCCAGCCCGAGGTGAGTAGCGTACACAGGCAGCTGACTGATACTAGAACGGAGGTGTCCGTGTCGGTACTTCGCACGCTCGAGGCGCTGCTTAAGCCGGAAGCGTATGCGGCGGTGGGCCCACAGGCTCGCGCCGAGCTCGCCGAGGCGTTAGGAAGGCTGGGATGGGTTGAGATCAGTGTCCGCATTCTCGAGAGCCTCATCGCCGCCAGTGTGAGTTTGCATATGGTTGTCATAAACTCACTCGCAGCCGCCGAAGAAGAAACACCCGCTCATGCAGCCCGTCGTGCGAGTGCTGCTCGCACCACTTGTGCTCACGCCCCTCACGTCGGCGTCGTCGCTTCTCCCCCCGCTCGTGCACACCCTCCTCGCGGTCCCGTCGCTCCCCTCTGCAATCCCCATCCCTTCCCTGACATACCTCTCCTCCACGCTTCCGCTCTTCAAGACGATTCTTCCCGCCGCTGCTGCCCGCCCCGAAATACTCACACAGGGGCGCCTCGCCGAGGAGACAGGGCGATTATACTTCCTCGCAAATCTCGCGACGTTTGGCATCACCGGCGGGATGCTTGCGCGGAATGGCGCACAGGGGATGGAAGCGTGGATCCGCGTTGTGGGATATTTGCTCTCCACCCTGAGCGAGGGATGGGGGCGGCGGGCGGAGCGCACAGAGCCGACCCCCCCAGAGGTGGCGGTTGCCGCCGCGGAGAGCGATAGCGACGACGACACTCTTGCACCGGCCAAGCCGAAGCACGCCCCGATACCGCCCAACGTCGGATCAAAGCTCCTGCTCCTCACCTCCACATCCCATCTCTCCACTCTCACAGGCTTCGCCGTCAACTCTGCAGACAAGGCCCTGTTGTCGAGCTTTTCCGCATTCGCCATCGGGATCCTGTACGCGTTCCGGGGCTCGCCGCGGTGGGAGGCGACGCTCGACGCCATCATGGAGGGCAAGCGCGGGCGCGCGCTTGTCAAGCTCTTGTGGCGCGACGCAGTGCGCAGCAAGTGGGGGAGCGGCAGCGTCGTGTGGGACACCTTCGGGACGAGTGAGTTCAGTGTCGTTTCGTTGGGCTGACACCAGACGCCAACCGGCATGCGCTGCTGTTGCTCTCTCACCTTTACTGCCACTACCTGCTACTCACGCCCGACGACGAATTCTTCGCGCCCGCGACGAACCCTTTGCTCGTGGACGAGGTGCTCGAGCTGTCGCTCATCTGGCGCGACCTCGCTTTCTGGGGATACATGCGCGGTGTGTCGGATACGCCGTCCGAGAACGGGCTGGAGAAAGTGTCGCGCACTGCAGGGACAGAAGACGAGCGTGCATTGTTCACTCGCGGCGTCACACGAGTTGCCCAGCGCAAGTGAGTGTAGTTGAGCGTTGTGAAGATTCAACTGACATCAGTGCACGACGACGCTTTGCGCCTGACGAGTACTGGGTGATGGTGATGCCGACAGACATGCAGGGCTTCATCCAGGCGGTCAAGTATGAGGAGGAGGAGCTCGAGCAGGGGAACGGCGTGCTTGCTGCGCGAGGTGCACCCCGGCACTTCACCCGTCGGCAGATTGCATACTACTCGCCGCGACTGGGGTTGCTCAACAACCTTTCAATGACTGTTCCCTTCCAGGCGCGCGTACAGGTGTTCCGCGAGTTTATCAAGGCGGACCGCGACCGCCTTGGATACAGTGTTTACAATTGGCAAACGCGGCACACGCTAGACATTCGGCGATCGCACCTGTCGGAGGACGGGTTCCGGGGACTAAACCGGCTGGGCCCGAGTCTGAAGGGCATGATTCAGATCCAATTTATCGACAAGTGGGGCGGCGAGGAGGCCGGAATCGACGGCGGCGGCCTGTTCAAAGAGTTCCTCACGCAGCTCTCCAAGGAGGCCTTTGACACCGAACACGGCCTCTGGCTGGCCAATTACAACAACGAGCTGTACCCCAACCCCCACAACTACGCAAAGGAGGAGCACCAGCTGCAGTGGTACTCGTTCCTTGGGCGCATGTTGGGTAAGGCGCTGTATGAGGACATTCTCGTGGATGTCTCGTTTGCGGGCTTTTTCTGTGAGTGTGAACGCTTGGCATCTGAGTGGGGATGCCGTATTCCACTACCCATCATCTCCCATTGCCGAAAACTAACTTCAGTGGCAAAATGGCTCGGGCGCCAGTCATACCTCGACGACCTGGCGTCGCTCGATCGCGATTTGTATCGCGGTCTTATCAGCCTGAAGAACTACCCCGGCAACCCGGAGGACCTGTCACTCAACTTTACCATGACGGAGGACGACTTTGGGGTAGCACGCAGTGTCGACCTCGTCCCGGGCGGCAGCGACATTGCGGTTACTGCCGAGAACCGGCACGAATACATCCAGCTTGTGTGCCGGTACAAGCTAGACCGCCAGTTTGCGGAGCAGTCTCGCGCCTTCTTCTCCGGTCTGAGTGACATTATCGACCCAAAGTGGCTGCGGATGTTTGACCAGCAAGAGTTGGCGCAGCTGCTGGGCGGTGAGGAGGTGCCGATTGACATTGCCGATCTGCGCAAGCACACCCAGGTGTCGGGGTATCCGGACGCGCAGACGCCGCAGCTCTTTTGGCGCGTCGTCGAGGGGTTCAACGACGAGCAGCGCCGCGCGCTCATCCGCTTCGTCACATCCTGCTCGCGCCCGCCGCTCCTCGGATTCGCGTACCTCAACCCCGGGTTCGCGATCCGCAATGCCGGGTCCGACATGGCGCGCCTCCCGACCGCGAGTTCGTGTGCGAATCTCCTCAAGCTCCCGGACTATAAGGACGAGGAGCTGCTCAGGAGAAAGCTCCTGCAGGCAATCAACTCCGGGGCCGGGTTTGATATGTCTTAGCGGGAAGATGAGGGGAGAGGTCGAGTGAGAGGAGATCATAAAGGTAGAGGTGGTGCACTTTGTGGCGATGCAGGTGTAATGCTAGTTGTGTTGCAGACGACTGTGTTGCGACTGACTGCACTGATTGTACTGATTGTCACGGTCACCCTCTGCCTCATGCTCACAACTGAACTGTATGCATTCTTCTCTTTTCTGATTATGCCCACGCTCTGCTCTTACTGAATTGTCGACTACATATATCACGCGCATTCGGTCCTAATCTCCCCGCCCGCTCGGGTCTGAGGCTAGCGATACCAGTTCCTGCGCTCAGCGCGACCTAGCACAGCGCCTACCACTGCTCCATTGCAGGACTGCAGTCAGCACAACCCAGCGCAGAAACCACAACCTACCGGATATCAAGTTCCTGCGTCCACGCCGAGCGCGGCTGGCGGATAACGTCGAGGTAGACCTGTCATCAGCGCCGCTCCTCGTGTCCCTCTCACCTGGGCGATATCCTTCGGATCAAGCCTCTCCCCCTCGGCAGTCTGCCCCATCATCTTGGCCGTGTTCTCAGTCGCAATCAGCCCATCCACAATGACATGGCACACGTGGATGCCCCGCGGGCCAAACTCGCGCGCAAGGGACTGCGCCAGCGCGCGCCGCGCAAATGCCCCAGGCGCCATCGCCGAGAAGTTGCCACCCGCGCGCACGGCCATTGTCGCGCCCGTAAACAGCAGCGTACCCCCGGAAGGGAGCATCGCGGGTATGAACGTCTGTGCAAAGTCGAACGCCTGCGTGCTGGGCATTAGAGACGCCCTAATTGCACAGTACGCCTCCACTCACGTTGTCTCGAGATTATTCCGCAGCTCGTCGACCTTTCTCTCCAAGAACGGCCCGGGGGCAAACGCGACGGACGCGTGCACGATACCGACATCAACGGCCGAATCGGGCCATTTGTCCTTCGCGGCGCTGAGCGCGGCGGCAAAGCTCTGTGCGCTGGCCTTGGCATCGTACCCCGCGCCGAGGACCGCGTCGTCGGGGAGATCTAGGCCGAGGCGCGGGAGGGAGCCGGGGAGCGAGCGCGATAGAAGCAGGAGGCGGTGGGTCGGGGCCAGCGCGCGCCTGCGGTCAGTGATCTGTGAGGTGTTTGAGAGGGCTCACGCGAGGGCGGCGCCGGTCCCGGGGCCTGCGCCGAATATTACTGCGATAGGGGGTGACATTGGAGTGGGGTTGGCAGTCGTACAAGTGATTTCGGGCCGTTAAGTATCGCGATGCAAAGTTGTGCCCCAACTTGTGCTCGTTGCGTGTGCCCATCTGGCTCGGTTGCGGCATGGGAGACGTTTCCGACCTCGTTTACCATGTCCATGACGACACTTGGCCCGCCGGTGTGTCATAACCGCGGCTGATGCTGGGGCTGTGGGAACATTCTCTACTGTGTGAGGTGGGCACATTCGTTGCTCAAGGCGTTGAGCGTAGAGAATGTGGAGACGATGCATGCTGCTCTGCTTTGCAACCATACTCCACGGGCGCGACGGGCCAGCGGCCAGCTTGAATGGAATCGTGGATTGTGCCGACCCGACCCGGAACAGATGGAACAGAGTTGGGGGGCAGCAGGTATCTACATTGCCGATACCAGGTTACACCAGGTCTTCCATCCGACTTCATGTCCATGTACCGAACTGCCCTGCATGCTCTGCATCTCTTCTCCGTCACATTCACCGGCGCAGTCTAGACGCACAGAGGGCTGTATGCATGTATGTATCCCGTTTGGTTGGGTGGGGACTCGGAAAGTAAGACGCATGAGACGTGCGACATGACACTCAAGGGGCGCGCACAGCGGTGCGCGGTGCAGCATCGCCATCGGTATCGACTCCTCGAGTGTTGATACCGACCTATCTCCTCCTGTTCTTCATTACTCTTTCCCGAAATCACACGTCTCCGCATCGCCCGACACTGCCGTGCCAACAAACGATGGCGGGACACAGTGCACTCTCCGATCATGACCCGCTGACCTCAATGCTGCCAGGCTAGGACTTGATGAATGAAACAAGATATATACTCCACACTCTACGATCCCCGACGTTCCCCCCACCCACATCCACTTCTCATCTGGCTGTGCCAGTCTCGTCTGCGACGACTCAACCCACGCTCCTTGACCACTGGCTGGTCCCCTCACGCTCACCTACGCTCACCCCACACGCTCACTCCTCACGATCCCTCACGCCCCCGCTCACGCTCACCTCCTTCACAGCCCTCTCCAGCACTCACACTCACCCCAGCTAGCATGTCATTCACGCGCATGACCCCGCGCCCGAGTATCGCTGCGGTCCTCCTCGAGGGCGGTGCCGTGCCCCCACCAGTCTCCCCGGGCGTCAATACCCCCCTTGCACCCGGGGCGGCCCTCACGCCCCCCGACTCGCCCGACTCGCTCGACTCTTCCGACTCGCTCAACTCTCTCGACTCGCCCGACCTCCTCACGCCCCTCACCCCTCACCCCAGCTACATCTGCCTCGACTCGCCCACCGAGCTCACCTTTCCGCCGCTAACGCACGCTACCGCCGCGGCCATGGCCAAGGACGACGAGGAGAAGGGGAAGGAAACTTCCACTTCCACGACACCCACCGCCTCTCCCCCCGCATCACCCAGCCGCCCCGTCCTCCGCGTCAACGTGCCAAAGCGCTATACCCCGCCCGTCGTCGCCCAGCCCTTCCCCCGCCGCGAGACGCCGAACAGCATACTCCTCACCTCGCCTATCAACCTCCCCACCCTCGACTCGCCTATCAGCACGTACTCCCCGCTCAGCGCGTACCCCGACACGCCAGAGACGGCCCTCTCGGACGCCGATTTCCGCTACGCCGTCTCGGTGTCCGCCGCCGATGCGCCCATCACGCCCGCATGGGGGTCCCCGCGAAGCCCGCGGCGCCGCAGGCGGAGCATTACGTTTGTCGACCGCCCGCACCCGCGGCACGTCGGCTCACCTGGTGGGCTGCGACCTGACTCGGCACCGCGGCAGGGGCTGGGGCGCGGGCGGCCGTGTACCCCGCGTTCACTGCGGCAACGCAACCGGAATACCTGTTCCTCGCCAGCGCCAGTGGTAAGTCCGCCAGCGAGTGCGCTCCCGCGACATCTGGCACACCATTCCCCGCACGGGCGGTCATCACCGGGCGTCGCGACGCTCGGGCTATCGCCGCGGTCATCCCCGCGCATCGTGCGGCGACCATTCATGCGCGGCGTGCTCTCCCCACTGCGAGCGTCGCCCATCGTCCCCCTCTCCCCGCTCACCCTCCCGGGACAACTCGGCGGGCCTCTCGCGGCCTTCTGGGGCGCCGTGTACTGGATCTGGGTGTACTATGTCGGACTCAACCCGCTTGCATGTGTCAATTCTGACGGGGGGCGCGGGACAAGGGCCGTGAGAGCATAGAGATCGGTTGGTCGTGTATTGGTACAAAGTTGTAGCTCGCAAGCATGGAAGCGTGTAGTGTCTCCAATGTCTTCTGTATCATTGACCGAAACCGGTCGCCGGCGTGTATGGATGACTGGGAGATCGATGTGCGGAGGCCGATATCCCACAAATAGCACGCACAAAGGGCGTGGCGTCCGCCAAAGGGCTGGCTGGCATGAGCAGTGCCGAGACCGAGTGCTGCTATTTGGGTGAAGGTAGGACCTTGGCAGGCTGCGGGATGGAGGCTGTGGGACAGGACATGTTGCAGGACAGTCAGGACATCTGGATAGGGACGCCGGTGAGACACGAGCCACGGAGATGTCAAAGAGGGCACAAAGGCCGAGGCCATGCGCTGCACGCTGCGCCGCGAGCAAAGGGTCCGACTGCCGGCACCTTGTTCTGTCGATCACGGGACGCGAGCAGGCGGAGCTGTGATATGGGGATGGCGGCGCTGGTTTTGGCGTCATCACTGACCAGCGTTCATGTATCTAGAAGTCTGTAAGTGATGGTCAGCACACACTTCTAGGTGCTCGACGCGGGTATGCAGAGCCAAAGTCAGTAGAGCAGTTAGAGCTGAGGATGGCGGGTAATGTCTGTGGTGAGTGTGATGCTGCAAGTGGCTGGAGAGAGAGGAAGAAAAAATGCAAACCTTGTCTCCTCAGGGGCAGAAGAGAGAGAGTAAGAGATAGCACGACTAACAAGGAGGAGCGTGAAAAACGATGGGAGGAAATCACCGGGATGTGTTCAACCCATGCCACGAAGCACCGCCTTTGCTCATCATGGATCATGCAGCACGTTGCTCAGAGCATGATAGGTAGCGAGCAAACGTGCTGCGATGATGAATGCAAAGAGAGTGGGGGTGATTGATGCATGCAAACCGTAGTTATCAGTCCCATTGCTTGTCCACCTCGCCGCCAGACGGGTCTGACAGATTCAGGCACATTACACATACACCCTGTTCGTTCCCTTTCTCCTGTCTCCTCTCTCCTTTTGCTCGCTTGCACACTCACACTCACACTCACACTTTGTGTGTCAAACACGTCCCACGACCACTTTGCACTCTTTCTACTCCATCACAACTCTCATCCTCATCCTCATCACCCCTCCATCTTCATTCTCATCCTTATCCTCATCCGTTTGGTGTCCGCTACGCTATACACATCGCCGTCGACCCGCCTCTTCCCTCATTCCTTTTATTCCCCAACTGTGCCTTCTTTCCTCGTTGAGCCTTTCCGGTTTTACTCGCCACCTCTTTTCTCTTCCAGGTTCCCCACCAACCCTCGTCTCCTTCATCCCTCATCGCTTCCTCACCTTTTAACGCACGCCTTACGCACACACGCCCAGCCCACGCCTTCGTTCCCAGTCTACTACACCACACATCGTCCGTCCGTCCATCTGCGCAGTCTTTGCCCGCTCCCGTCTCAGGTAGCCCCAGCCTAGCTCCGCACTACTCTCCGGCTTGACCTTCCGCCTCGCTTCGCATCGCCTCCCCAGCATCCACCTCCCCCCAATGGCCCCTGGCGGAAAGCTCTACAATCTCGCGCAGCGTGCCACTGGGCGAGGACAGCCTGCGTACCGCAACGAACGCACCTCGCAACACTCGTCGTATTCCAACGAGGAATACCGCTCCTCGACGCCCTCGAGCGACAACCACGCCATGTCGTCGTCGCACCACGGAAACCCTGGCCAGATGCAAGAGGTCCGCTACACTGACGACCTGCTCCTCCCCCCGAGCCTCCCCTTCTCGGACGGCGTCGCCGGCAGCGGGCAGTCGTCCAACGACTCGGGCTCCCGCACTGGCTCGTACTCGGACCTCGCAGACCTCCGCGCAAGGAACAAGGAGAACCGCCCCGCATCGCTATCCATCAACTATGTCCCCACAAAGTTCACAAAGCTCCACTCCCAGGGCGACTGGGCACACCGCCGCGCCAAGCAGGGTGGTGGCCGTGATGCGTTTGCGGCCAACGCTCAGCGCATGGGTGCCTCCGGTACCGTCGACGATGACGATGGCCTCGTTTTCGAGCTCGGAAAGGGCGGTCTCAAGGCCAAGCACAAGCCCAAGCTGCGATGGAACCGCTTCAAGTGGATCCTCTTTGTGGCCAACTCCGTCGTGAGTGTAGAAGTCGCAAAATGTACTGACCCCAGCTCTTCTGCTATGCCATGGCCGGCCTCGTCTCGTGCATCCTCGTCTGGATCAACGTCTTTTACCAGTCGGACGTCATCCGTGTCGGTAACCGGACGGAGCTGATTCGTGAGTACCGCAGCATCCGGCGTGTCCTGTATAACTAATTCCAGTCTCCACAATTGGCGGTGCCCTCATGGTCTTCACCGCGTTGCTCGGATTCTCAGGTCTTCTTCTCAACTACCGCCCGTTCTTGGCGGTCTACACTGTGCTTCTTTGGGCATGCCTCGCGTTCATTGTCGCCCCCGGCTACATTGCGTACAAGAAGAAGACGTTCAACCTGGAGGGCAAGATCAACCTCCAGTGGTCGCGCCAGCTCGGCACCATTGGACGTCTGCGTATCCAGGACGCTCTCCGCTGCTGCGGTTACTTTAGCCCCACCATTGAGGCCGTCGTCTCGCCCCTCTGCTACCCGCGTTCCGTCGCCGATGGCTGCAAGAACAAGTACCTCAAGCTCGAGCGTAAGGTCCTCCAGAAATGGTACACTGTCGCCTTCTCGCTCGTCGGCCCGCACATTCTCATCATACTTGCCGGTCTTCTCTGCTCCAACCACGTCACGTACCGTTTCGGCAAGGGTCTCACTCCCAAGCGCTACCGTCTGGACCTCGACTCGATGGCTGTCATTATGAACGACTATGCCAGCCAGATTGCCGCCCAGTACGGCCCGGAGGTGGCCGCCGAGGCCGTCTCGCGCTCGTCGCTCCACCTCGACTCGCGCCCCGGATCGCGTGCGGGCTCCCGCGCCGGCTCCCGTGCCGGCTCCCGCCGCGGATCCATTGTCGGCGGCTCGTCGGCCGGGCACGGCAACGCTGCGTCCCCGACTTCCCGCCTTGCGTCCTCGTCGACGCCAAACTACGCCTCGCCGTTCGGCGACAACATGGCACAGCGGTACGACGATGACAACGGCTCGGCCAACAGCCATTCCAACTATGGCTCGGCGAGCAACCACAACAACTATGCTGGCTACGACACGCAGGCAACCTACAACACCAACCAGCAGACCAACCAAGGCTGGGGCCACTAGGCGGCTTGATAGGTTGCACCCCGCTGCACTAGATTTCGCCGCGGGATGTGGCCGGGCTAACCCACTGCCGTTTCGCGCTCCCCGCGCTGTATACCTTTCTTAACGATCATCTTCATGGACTCGTCCCCTTCACATACAATATCCCCCGTGCACCTCGCACCTCATGGACATGACTGTCATATACACGTCTCAAATTCCCGGTAATGCGATAGCCACCCATTTCCCTCCCAGCCGCTAGTCCTAGAGAAAAAAAGTAGTGCCGAGATGAGATGCAAGCAATTCGCAACGACAGTCGGTCAATAATGATCATGCAGACAAGAACTACGGGTATACGATGCTGTATGGCGTATGGTTCGGCGTTGTGTACGCAACGCAATGGTTTTGGATATGGGTTCCTTCTCTAGGGATCCCGCTTCTTGAGCCCGGCAACACGCCGTTTCACCTCTGCGCGGAGCGTCTCGGCCGCCTCTTTCAACTCGGCCTCGCTGTCGGCAGCAGCGAGCACGCGGTCGACGAGGTTGTACGCGCCGTCCACGGCCTCGGGTTTGCGGGGCACGAGGTCGGGTGCCGGCTGGTGGCGGAGCATGTCGGCCGCCCACCCGAGGGCCTCGGCGACCCAGCCGGCGGCGAGCGCGCGCGAGATCCAGCCCTCGGGGTCGCGCGCCATCTCTACCTCGACAAGCCACGGGGGCACCTGCCAGCCCGAGCGCATGTCGTCGTTGAGGCGCAGGAATGCGTCGCCCACAGCGACGCGGTACCGCCAATGTGTGGCCGCCGAGTCGTGCCGCGCCAGCGCGACCTGTAGGTACCGCAGGGCGAGGGCGGCTGGCGGGCCGCGCAGGCGAGATGTAACTGGGGAGAGGGAGAGGAAGGCGGCGGAGGGGTTGTCGAGCTTGACGCCTGGTGCGCGTGCGAGCTCGACGCACCGCGTCGCGAGCACCGTGAACAGGTCGGTCATGTCTACGCCCATTGTCGCTGCCGAGGACTGCGCCTCGTCAAACATGCTACGCTGGGTGAAGAAGCCGACGACCTCGTCGGGCGACAGCGAAACGCCGTGCGCATGCAGGTTCTGGATGTGCTGCGAGAGGCGGAGCTGGGAGAGGACCGCAGTGTACTCTGCCCGCATGTCCTGGAGCGTGATGATGTTTACCGCCTGGACGTCCGGGGAGAACTCGTCCTCGGGGATGTAGGTCGTCACCTTGCGACGCTTCTGGCTCTGGTCGTGTGAGTATAATGTTGGCATCACGCGACAAGGACTCACCCTGATGGACTCGGGGTTGACATTTACCGAGATCCACGCATTGCGCTTCTCCACAAGCGACAGCGCATTGATCGCCGCGAGGTAGCTCTGCGCGCGCATGGCCGACAGCTCGTAGTGCGACGCTTTGGCGGAAGACGCTTCGGCGAAGCGCTGGCCCTGCGCGTACATGATCTCGCCGGCTGAGCGGTAGTCGCCGCGCGAAATGTGCCAGCTGTACAGCACCTTGTAGTAGTTTGGCGTGCGGAGTGGGTCCGAGTTGCGCGCCTTGAAGTTGAGGCGCTCCTCCACATCCCGCTGGAAGCCTATGAACCCAAGCGACACAAGACGTCCCACCTCGTGCGCCTCGCACATCGCCGAGATGAGCTGCCCGAGAAGATCGCGTTTTCTGATGTCAGTTAATGGGCAGGACATACAACTCACATGTCATGGAATGGCGCCATGGTCAGTGTCGCGTACGCGTCCTCATACTGCCCCAGGGTGATGTATGCGAGGAACACCCGCGTCCAGATATCCCGCGTGGAAGGGTCTCCGTTCTCAATGGTCTGCAGTGCGAGGTTGCCGAAGCGCGCGACAGGGGCCTCGAGGCCGTGCTCGTCGACGACGGCCATGATGCGGCGATAATACTCGCCCAGCCCCTTCTTCCCCGTGCAGGTGGGCAAAATGCACGCCAGAGATCCGTCTGGAAGTCAGTTGTTGAATGTCAAATCGTCAACTCACCTCGAACACCAACAGCTGCGAGCTCCAGATGGCGCACACCTTCCTCGATCTCGCCGACTTCAAGGAGAGCGCGGCCGCGCACGAACGCGAGGCCGGAGGAAAGGGGGTACAGCTCGGTCATGTCCCGAGCGGCGGTGGAGTGTCCATCTGCGAGAACGGCATACGCGAGGCGGATGTCGTTGGCGGTCGGTTCGATATCGGTCTGGTCAGCCTGGAGAACATCGAGCTCGGCGAGGAACGCGCACGCAGTGTCGAAGAGGCACGTGACAGTGTCGACGCCCACAGACACATCGCCCTGCAGCACGCGGGCGAGCAGCGAGTGAAGGAGCGAGTACGCTGTGCTGTACCCATCCCCGTCAGCGATCTCATCGTCGCCCTCACGCATCTTTAAGGCGTCAAAGTCGGCAAACAGGTCGTCCTTGCCGCGCAAACGCTTGGCGATGCGGCGGGCACGCGTGCGCTCGACAGCGTCCTCGCCCGTCTGCTCGGCCAACCACTGCAGCACGCGGTACCGATGGTACGAGACAAACGTGCGTGCGAGTACCTCGATAAAGTCGTCATCCACCTCATCGGAGAGCGAAAGGTGGTACAGGCCGACAAGGAGAATGTCGCGCGCAAAGGCGAAGCGTGATGCGATGATTGCCGTTATAGTCGAAGTAAGAAGCGCGTTGCCAAAGCCGGAGAAGACAGCATTCTCAGTCATCTTATCGCTGGAGGCAGCCTCGGGAGTGGAAGCGAGAATGTCCAGTGCGTCGGACAATGTGCTGGCCACTGAAAACGACTCTGCCAGCGCGCGGTCAAGAGAGGAACGCTCGTTATCTCCCACAAACGGCTCAACGCCCTCCCACAGTCTGCCGCCGATAATCTCCACAGGCTCCTGGAATCCCGACGCGAGCTCTCCATCAAGCGTGTCTATCAGCGCGTCAAGAGCCGAACCCGTGCTCGTCTCCACCTCGTTGCTGTCAAGTATTGCCGACAGACCCTCGCCAGCAACAGCCAGCGCAGTCAGTGCGCGACGAGACTGGGGCGGGGCGAGACCGGGATAGGTTACGCGGAGGGAGCCCTCGGGCAGGCTCTGGAACTCGGTCGCTTGGTCCGTAGACTTGCCGAGCTGAACCAGCACGCCTGGGGTGTCTTCTTCAACAGGAGCGGAGGCACCGTCGCGATCGAGAATGAGGAGCTGGCCGTTGACGGTTGCGGTAGCCACAGGCCACCGTGCCTGCTTGTCGAGCTCACGAACGCGGGCCCACACACCCTGCCACTGCTGCTTAAGGTCCTTGCGGAACTTGACCACTTCCGGAGCACCAGTCTGTGTCGAGACCTCCATCTTGAGCGCCGAACCAACGGCAGCGCGGAAACGGCTCGAGAGAGAGGGGTAGACGCTCGTCTCCAATTTGACCTGGTTGGCGGGTGGAAGCTGGTCGATGTAGTCATCAAGAGCAGTCGTCAATGTGAGAGTGGAGAAGCGTCCGGGAGCAAAGAGATGGCTGATGAACTGGATTGTAATGTCCTCATTGTCGTGCGGGTTCATCGGGTCGGCAGCCTCAAGGTCGATGAGGTTGTCAAAGTAGGTATTGTCGAAGCGCTTGGTGGGGTTGTCCAGCACGGCCTGCTGCCAGTCAAACACCATTGCCGGGCGGACCTGCGGCTCAAGATAGGTCGTGAACTGTAGTATGTCGTTCACCTGGATGCTCTCGGCGGCAAGCGAGCCCTTGAGGTCCCATACTGCCCAGAGACGCCAGCCGTCCACCGCGTCTGTCCGCGTCGGAGGGACAATGTCGAACCCACGCAGCTGGCTGCCGGCCATGTCCAGGGATCCCGAACGGATGCCCGCAAACTCGAGGTCGTTGACGCCATGCGGGGTGTTGGACGCGCGGTAGAACACAAAAGTGCCTGGCACCGTAGGGTCGTACGGAGACGGCACGAAGACGACGACGACATGCGAGCACCGAGAAGAGGGGTTAGGATGGGCGACAACGCGAATCGCCGAAGCTGACGTGTCGGTCGGCAGCATGGGCGTCCGCGGTGACGACACACTGCGCTGCGAGTTTGTGAGCTGCTGCTGCCCGTCGCCGATGCGGACGTCCACCGATTTCAGACAGTTGCCCGTCATCGACGACCATGTCCGCAGCTTCGAGTCCCGCGAGTAAGTGTACAGCACCGAGAGCTGGTCCTCATAGTTGAACTGCGCAATCGACGTGATGAGCTCGTCCGCTGCGCGCGAGAAGAAGCGCAATCTTGAGGTCCCGCGGTGGTGCGACTCAACCCAGAACGGCAGCTCTGTCCCGTCAGCTCCTACTACTTTAGCCTCACTCACCAGGCTTCGAGTCTGCGTCGCGGACAACACGGATGATGCCGCCATCGGCACATCCCAACGCGACCGTGTCCTCGTCGGCCACAGCCCACGAGCCGATACCGCCAGCAGAGGCAATGAGGTCGGCATCAATCTGCCACTGCTCGACCCACTCGTCCTCCCGGGGCGTAAACTGGATACGGTCTCCGCGGTCAACAAACAGACCGAGCGGGAATGTGAAGCGGTAAATGATGTTCTCCGTGGAGAGGACAATAACGACGAGTTCGCGCGAACCAAATGAGGGAATCACGCAGCCTTCCTCGAGCGGCCGCAGCTGATCGGGAAAGAGGATGCGGATGATGGTCGGGTCGTGGACGCTCTTTCCCTTGTTGAGAATCGGCGAGAGCGACCGCAGCTCGAGAGCGTATCCGTTATACACCGTGCGGGCGAGAGTCGCTGTCCGGGAGTCGAAAGCCGCGCTCACGGCGTGGTCCGGATGCAATGGCGAGGTATACGCTTCGTCCGTGTAGGAGAACGGCCGGTCCGAAGGAACAGACACCTCAGCCACTGGACCAGGTGCAGTAGGGAGCAGCGGGAGGTGCGCGTGCACGAGCTGAAACGGCGTGTAGACGGACATGGCGATGATGTCGGCGGTGGTGTTTGGGCGGAGCCGCCGACGGTTTTCGATGCGTCGCCAGAAGGGAGAGTGCGCGAGACGGCAAAGCACAAAAGGAGGTGTCGTCTGCGGCGCCCTCCAGAATCAACGGCGTCGGGTGAAGAGCAAGGGTAGGAGGGAGATGTGATGGATGTGGTTGATTGTTATTGCCTTGGAGAATAAGAGCAGCTCGAGCTCACTTGCGACGACGAGCAGCACCCAACGCCAAAAAGAGAGCTGGTCATTGTTTTGCGTGCAGCCAATTTTGATTCCGTCGCTCCATTCCATCTTCACAATGACATGCCCTCCCCGCCCACGGCCCGCCACATTTCTGGATGAAATGACATCGAGCAGGCCCAACTTTTCTGTTTGTCTCCCTTCCTCTCCCCCATCCACTCCATCCCCATCTCCCACCCCTCTCGGGTTACCGAGAGCAGATTCTCATCCAGCTCCTCGGCGACACGCACTCTCACGGATGTAAGCTTTGAGGCTTCCTCCACGCGACTTTTGGCGCTGACAGCAGCACGATGGACCCACGACGCCGAGGGAACGTGTACGGCCAGGGCGGCGGCGGTGGGCAAAACTATGGCGGGCAGAACGCATATGGCGGTGGAGGAGGAGGAGGAGGTGGTGGTGCTGGGGGCGGATACGGCGGCAACCCCGGGTCATCGCAGTACCCGCCTTATGGCGCCAGCGAAGGCCGCGACCCGCGCGGCGATCGGTTTGGCCGCGCCGCGAACTCGAACTCGCCCTTTCAGAACGATCCGCGGTTACGTGGGCAGGGGACGAACACTCCGCCATTCCCTTCCGACCCGCGTGACCCCCGGAGAGGCGGCGGCGGCGGCGACCCGCGACTTCGAGACCGCGACCCGCGAGGAGACCCGCGAGACCAACGCGACCCGCGCGACCGCGACGGCGGCGACCCCCGTGATGCCTTCCCCCGCGACCCGCGTGACCCGCGTTCTGCACCCCAGGATCCCCGCACACGGGGACGAGGACCGCCCCCTCCCGTTGCGGCGCCGGCGCCCACCCAGGAAGCACCGCCGCCCCAGCGTGTTGAAGTCGCCCGCACCAATGGCGCAGCAGACGAGGTCGACACTTCGAATGCTATTCGTCAGCGTCCGCTGTTCTGTGTCGTGTGTGCCAGTAATAACGTGAGTTGCGTTGTTGGTGTGTACTAACTCTCAGAATCGTTCTATGGAGGCACACAAGGTGTTGAAGTGCGTTGTGAAGTCTTCGCATCGTTTTTCCCACTGACAGACAGCAATGCGGGACTGCGCGTCATCTCGGCAGGTACGGGATCTGCTGTCCGTCTTCCCGGGCCCGCCATTGACAAGCCCAATGTGTACCGTTTCGGAACGCCCTACGACGTCATCTACAAGGATCTCGAGTCCAAGGACCCCAAGCTTTACACGGCCAACGGGCTTCTGCCGATGCTCGACCGCAACCGCAAAGTTAAGCTTGCACCGCAGAAGTGGCAGGACTTGCGTTCTGTGCTTGCCGATGTGGTCATCACTTGCGAGGAGCGATGTTATGATGCGGTCTGCGAAGGTGGGTGCCGGGCCTTAGATGTCGCTGACCCACCAGATCTTCTCGCACGAGGCGGAGAGTTCAACCGCAGCATTCACGTCATCAACGTTGAGATCAAGGACAACCCGGAAGAAGCGCACATTGCGGGCAAGTCTATCCTCGAGCTTTGCCAGACGATAGAAAAGGCGCGCGATCTCGATGCGGAGATTGACGGGATCCTCGTGCGGCATGCGGAGAAGCACCCACACGCGCTGCTGCACACTGTGTCGTTCTTCTAGACATAGACTCGGCGAGTGCTGTGGGGAGTGCGTGGCTGGGATAGCTGGGATGCGATCGTGCAAGGGGAGGAGGGAAGAGATCATGGGGGTGATGGGTTGATTGGAAGAAGAAATGGATAAGAGGCATCATTCTCGGGCATATATACAGTAGAAAAGGGCTGGCTCTGGACAATATGTCACTGGCATCCATCCGTGATTCAATAAGGGAGTGAGTATAGCACACATCGCGTCGCGTGTTCCCTTGAGCTCGCGAGCTACATGCCGCACATTGCGATGGCCAGTGAGGACTAGAGTTTTAGAGTGATAGGAACCACCTGGGGGGGTGACTTGTAAACCTCCGAGATGCCGTAACGTGGACGCGATCGCGGAGGCGTACGGGGAGAAGAGAGAGAGAGAGAGAGAGTGACAAAGGTCAGGCATAGATGTTGTTGGGTTTGTGCATGTGATACTCCTACTAGCGACTGCGCGCGCTACTGCTTAGCTCACAACAAGAGTTCGCATCATCGCGACCGTCGTCGTCGCCGCCCACACGCTGTTGACAAACCATAACAACAACAACAACAAACCACCACGCACCACCACCACCACCACCATTACCTGCATCAGCATCAGCATCGGCATTGCATTTTCACTACCACATCCATCCTCCTCATTCTCCATTCTCCACTCCCTCTCCGGCCCGTCACGCGTCTACTCCACCTCTCACCTCCACTCATCCTTCGCCATCCCCCGCGCTCCCCGCACCCCGCAGGGCACGCCGCCGCTCTTATTCTCCGGTCGGCTCGTCGGCAGCAGCGGCAACACTCGGCCTACCCCCCGGCGGGCCTGACCTCTTCATTTGGACTTGTTGGGAGATTCGGTCTGCATTGTGACATCTAGTTGTTCGAGTGTCCTCTCTCGCGCTCCGACATTTTGGCCCCCCCTTGCTTCATCTTCGCCGCCTGGGCATTGTTTCTCTCTCTTGCACCCCATTTTCTTCCAACTCTCCCTCTCTCCATCAGCACGTCCACCACCCCCACCCCATCCCCCACTACCCACATCCTAGCTCGTGCTCTTTCCTACTCCCCTCCCCGTCCACCTATCTCACACGACCGGGAAATGAACCATGGCGGCGAGCTTATTGGATTACCAGTTCGGCGACCTGCTAGGCCGCGGCGCGAGCGGCAACGTCTATCGCGCGATCAACTTTCGCACCGGCGAGACGGTGGCCATCAAGTCCATCTCGGTGCAGTCGCTGCCCGCGTCGTCGCTGCCCGACATCCAGTCCGAGATTGATCTCCTCAAAAAGCTCAACCACCCAAACGTCGTAAAGTACAAGGGCTCGGCACAGGACAAGGACAACTTATTCATCATTCTCGAGTACTGCGAGAACGGCTCGCTGCAGACCATTCTCAAAAAGTTTGGCAAGTTTCCAGAGTCCCTCGTCGCCGTCTACATCAGCCAGGTCCTCGAGGGCCTCGCGTATCTCCACGAACAGGGTGTCATCCATCGCGATATCAAGGGCGCAAATATCCTCACTAACAAGGACGGCAGTGTCAAGCTCGCGGATTTTGGCGTCAGCAGTCGTGCGCCGACACCAGACATTGCTGATGTCGCCAACACGGACGCAGCGGATAATGAGGTTGTCGGCTCGCCGTACTGGATGGCGCCGGAGGTCATCGAGCAGAGCGGCGCCACCACCACGAGCGACATTTGGAGCGTCGGCTGCGTCGTCGTCGAGCTCCTCGAGGGCAAGCCACCATACGGCGACCTCGCACCGATGCAGGCGCTGTGGCGAATCGTGCAGGACGAGTCGATGCGGATACCCGAGGGTGCAAGTCCGGTCAGTCACAGCCTCAATGGTGGCATGCGGCATGCTGGCATGCATGCATGCCGTGTTACACGGAGTGGCGTCGGCCCGTCGTCCCACGCGGAGCGGGCCCCTCAGCCACCCAAGATCAATCACCGGACAGTCTGCTGACATCTTCCCCAGGTGGTCAAGGACTTTCTTTACCAGTGTTTCCAGAAGGACCCCAACCTGCGCGTCACCGCGAAGAAGCTGCTGCGGCACGCGTGGATGCAGACGGCGCGGCGGTCTCCCGGCGAGCATCCAGGTCACACGACGCCCAAGGCCAAGAACAACCACAGCAGAACGGGCAACCACCATGCTATGCGGGGCAGCATTCCGGCGGTGATGGCGCCGAGCGAGGAGGCGTCCCCGCGCCGCGACGCGACGGTCGTTCTTTCAAAGCAGAAGATTACGCACGGCGAGGCGATCCAGCAGGTGCAGCAGTGGAACGAGGCGCTGAACGGTGCGTGCCTTGGCGGTGGCAGTGATGCGCATCAGTTGTCCATCGCTGTTTCGGTTTATCAGACATCTTTCTGACGCGTTTAGCATCACCAAAGAACTTTAGCACGATGCGGAGGACACCGCGCAGCAAAGCTAATGAGGCTCCGCGGAACCGGTCCGACTCAGTGCTTGCGCCTGGTCCAGCCGTGGCACCAGCTCTGGCACCTCCTGGTGCTGGCGGCCTGTTGCAGAAGAACCAGCACGTGAGCGAAGTGCTCAACCGCGCGCGCGAGAACAGCGAGACCGAGTGGGATAACGACTTTGCGGACATTGCGTTTGACGAGCGGTTTGCTAAGGTTACTCGTGAGTTAAAGTGCCCGGAGCGAACTGACATTCAGCGCGGAAAGCAGAGACCTCGGCGACCGCGTCGTCTGACGCCGATCTTGAGGGCCACGACTCGGACACCGAGACGCTGCGCGCCAAGGCGGTTACCCGCACGAAGCCCTCCGCGTCGTCCGCACGCATGACAGGTATTGTTGAAGACTACTCGGACCTCGCGGCCGGCGAGGATGACCTTGCCGCGAAGCTGTCCGACATGAAGGTGAGTCGACTGTTCGACGGTCGCGACTAACTCCAGCTCCGGGACAAGGGCCGGATCCGCCTCATGCGCCCCAGCGACTTACAGAAGATTGGCACCCTGCAACCCCAGCCGAGAGAGCACCGCGAGCGCGAAGCACCGAAACCACCGCCAAAACCCTCACCTCCATCTATGGGCCCGCCGCCTGTTCCCCCGAAGTCTACTCCAGCCCCATCACCTGCCCCTCAGGCGGTGTCCACATCGAGCCCGACCGCTTCAATCCGCACGCCACCAGGATCACGCAACTCCTCTCTGCGTGGGCGCAAGGCTGCGCCCGAGAACCTCGAGTTGCAGAAGTACACCGAGGACGATGAAGAAGACTACTCGGACATCGGTCACGGCTTCGAAGCGGACGGCGCGTACGCCATGGGCTCGCTGCAGCTTACACGCCGCTCCAACCGCAGCTGGAAAGAGCAGGAACAAGAAGAGGACGAGGAGGATCCTTTTGCCGAGTTTGACGACTTTGATGTCGACGATCTCGAGGCAAATTTGCATCACAACAAGAAGGCCGCGCTGTGGGGCCAAGTAGAGAAGATTGTGGACCAGATGCAGGTCGGCACGGCTCACACTACTCTGCGGGTGGTGTGTGACGAGCTTGTGAGTGTGCTATGTTGATCTCTGCGCTGACGCCCAGTTGAATATGCTCGAGACGGCGCCCCCGGACATGGGTCTCGAGCGGCACTTTGTCCAGGTCCACGGCATGCTGACGTAGGTGTGGCAAAGCGATTCCCGCTAACCTATCAGTGTCCTTGAGCTTCTCGAGTCACGTATGAACCGCGATGTAGCGGTGCGGCTTTTGAAGATTGTTAATTTTGTGAGCCAGTTGCGGATCCGCCCTCTAACTTGCCCAGATCGTTGCATTTGACGTCGACAACCTAGAGTCGTTCTGTCTTGTGGGCGGCATCCCTGTTATCATTGTGGGTATATCACCTTGTTGTCATCTGACCCGCCAGCCCTACACTAGCAAGAAGCATTCCGTCGAGACGCGTCTCGAGGCATCCACATTCATTCAGCATCTCACCCGCAGTGCTCTTACACTGCAAATGTTTATTTCGTGGGTTGAGTGACCTGCCTTGAACTCACCCCCAGTTGTCGTGGACTCAAGGTCCTCGTGGAGCTTCTGGACGAGGACTACTCGAATCAGAAGGCGCTCATTCTTTCGGCCCTCGAGGGCATTGGTAGCGTGTTCGACCTGCAGAGTCCGACACCGAAGCCGGACTTTTGCCGCATGTTTACCCGCGAGGGCATTCTCGATCCCCTCGCTACGTCTTTGCTCGCCGTTATCCAGGACCCTGAGGTCGTCGACGACACCCCGAAGCGGGCGCTCGAGGTGCTACTTCTCTTCTGCCAGGTTGCGCAGAGCGACGATCATGTCCGCCAGGGCTTTGCAACGAGGACAATCATGATGCGTACGTGTTTAGGTGCATACCCCTGCTAACCACCAGGCTTGCTCAGGATTCTCAAGCACCTCCCTGACACGTCTCTGGTCACTGCCATCAAGGCCATCAAGCATCTCGCGACCCACCCCAAGCTGATTGAGGTGCTGCAGAACTCGAATGCAATGGAGGATCTTGTGGAGCTCCTGGGCAAGCTGCTGAACCGGTCAGAGCCGCCAAACGAGATCTGCTCGCACATCTTCCAGGCAATCTACTCCATGTGCCGTCTCTCCAAGGCGCGTCAGGAGGAGGCGGCATCAGCGGGCATTATCCCCATGCTCAAGAAGACGATCGACCGCGACCGCCCGTTCAAGCAATTTGTCTTCCCAATCCTGTGTGACCTCGCGAATGCTGGCAAGGCTGCAAGGCGCCTGTTGTGGCAGAACGACGGCATGAACCGTGAGTAGCCAGATTTTGATACCAGTTCCGTTTTGACATCAGTCTATTTGAACCTCTTGGACGACCCGTACTGGCGCACATCTGCGCTTGAGGCAGTTGTGACGTGGATGACGGATGAGCCAGCGCGTGTCGAGGATGTGCTGCTTATGAAGGAGCCGACAGACAGCCTCAGGAAGTGCTTCGTCTATGCGGCACCAATGTCGTTCGAGCGTATTCTGGAGAGCTACCTGAAGCTCTTCCGTCTCTCCTCCGCTCTCACCACCGCGGTCTCGTCGTCCACACAGTTCCTCCGTCGTCTGTCCGAGGCTCTAGAGCGCCAAGAGTCGGCCGCGGGTGTCAGACTCAGTCTGCTCCACATCACCCGCGTGGTCTTCGAACACCACCCCGACCGCGAGGCGATGATCACACGCTACCGTATCGACGACATTGTCGATAAGCTTTCGAAGCAGGACAGCGCGGTGCTTGTGCGCGAGCTGGCAAAGAAGACGTACACCTCGTTGGTCTTTGGCGGGCAGGAACCCGTCGCGCCCACCTCTTCCCAAGCGGCGGTCAGCGTCCTCGCGCAGAGCACCGTGCCCGCCAAACGCGTGTTCAGCGTGCGCCGCACGTCAGGCGACTCGCGTGCCCCCGGATCGCGCATCCGGCCAAAGGACCAAAAAGACCGGGATCGGGAGCGAAGCAAGGACCGAGGCAACGACACGCACACTTCGGGGGCAAGTTACAATGGCACCAATAGCCACGACATGTTTCTCTCCCCGACGGAAAGCCAGCCCAATGCGACGAGTACGAGTTCAAGCCGCAGCGTGACCCCGACACAGAGCAAGAAGCGCCCGCTCTCGCGGCAGAACCTCACGTGAGTAGCAGAGGGGGACACTCCCTCTCCAGACTGAGCTAGTGCCCCGCCCGAGCTGGGGCACAGGCACGGCAAGACGGACGCTGATAGCAGAGACGTGCAGTGGACTGGCGACCGGACGGAGCGGTCAGACCGGACGAGCGGGAGCGAGAGGGACAGGCAGTCGCTCAAGAGTGTGCGCCCGGGTAACCGGCGCAGCCAGAGCCTGTTCCAGAGCCAGAGCCAGAGCGGAGGCTTGAGCTTGTCCCAAAGCCAAAGTCATGGCCGCAGCCAGAGCCAGCACCAAATGCAGCTCCCGCCGAGCCCGAGTCCGAGCCCAAGGTCGCATGCCGGACATGCGCGCCAAACGGCACAGTTGGGCCTAAGCGCACGAGACCTTGGACGATGATCGACTTTTGGCTTTTGATTTCGACTGCGAGGCGACGCGGGGCGACCTTTGATGGATAATACGGGCATAAATGGGCTCGAGTTTGGGTTCCGGGTTGATAATACGCAACAGGCAGACAGACAGGCAGACACGACAAGACACGCACCGACCACCACTTCATTACCTTCATTTTACTTCATTACACTTCACCTTCATTTCACTTGGCAGCCATACCCCGCATAGCATTGACCCATGTACCGCAGTATGCCTATTGCATGCATTACATCGATGGAGAGGTTGTGTCTGAGCAGATGCTGCGTGCTATGGTATGGGGGGTGGTTGATGATGGGGGAATTGTTTGGTTGGGTTGTTGGGTTGTTGGTTGGTTGGTGGTTGTGGGATATGCCATGGATGGATGGGATCTACTGAAATGTATGGTTTCTTGCCTTCTATGCCCGCGCACAACCTCGCACTGGTGACGCGAATGGGCGCGCTCACCGCTCACCGCTCCTCTGTATACGACGACGACTGCCCGCTCTCCAAATCACTCGCAAGCGACACATTGTCCTTGCGCGCAGCAGTCGCAATCTGGTCGACGATCATGGTCCGGCGAACGGGACCGAGGCGTGGCGGCCTGCGGAGGCGCTGGGGCCGCGCCATGTCGTCCGAGGCAAGCATGCGCTGCGCCACCTCAAACGCGACACGCACCGGCGCGTCCATGCGCGAAACGTCCTGCTTGCCGAGGTAGTTGGCCATCTTGCGCAGCGCCTTGCGCAGGCGTGCAGTGAGGACGTACTCCACTTCACCTTCGTCGGCCACTGCGGCTTCAGGCCCGCACTCAACGTCAAACTCGCTGGCCGGCTCGACATTTCGCCGCGCGTGGTGCTCGATGAAGAAGATGGCACCGGTAATGTTGTTGTTCTTACGCAGCGCGTGGGCAACGCTCTCGACAACCTGCTCGTCCACGCAGATGCGGCTGTAGTCTTCACGCGCAATGCGGATCGCGTTCGCCGGCTGGCCGTTGAACGTGTAAGCCTGGAGGATCGCGCGGAACGCGGCCGCATCAGGGCCGGACGGCGTACGCGACATGACATCGTACCACCACCGAGCGCCTGCCGGGTTGTTGCGGTAGCCGTTCCCGTCGATCAGGGTGGTGTACATCTCGGGCGTCGGGGCGATGCCGTCCTCGTGAACGAGACGGATCACGTCCTCGGCATCCTTGATCGCGCCGACTTTGACGTACGCGCGCATGAGCGACAGGTAGTGTTTCGCGCCGGGGCGATAGCCACGGAGGACAAACGTCTGCCAGGTTGAGCGGATCGCGCGGTTCGCGGGCTCGTCGCCCAGTGCCAGGGTGTCGAACATGAGACGGGTGCGGAGAGAGCGCCCAGTCGTGTGGGGTGCGGTTTTGAGACGGGTAATGCGGCTCTCAAGCAGCTGTCGCAGCTCACTCGGGACCTCCTTGGAAACCGTGTCCGACGACTGCTTGACAAAGTATTTGGCGGCGGCCCTAGGATACCGGACGGCGAGACGAACGGCCTCGTTCAGAATGATGTTGAACTGGTCCGTGGTGGGTGTGGTGTTCGTACGCTTCGTCATCTGGCGTAACAGTCGCCGAAGGGTGTCGGCCGAAGAGAGCATGTCGCGGCTAGCAAACTCGAGCACGATCCGCACCGTTCGCTGATCAGCCTCAATATCTGCCTCACGCATCAAGGACCCGACGTCGACGAGCCCATCGTACTTCTGCAAGCGAAGACAGATCTCCAGAGCAGTGTTGGCGAGAACAATTCCAGGCTTGAAACTGTCCGGAAGCGCCCAGCGAGTCTCGCCGCCACGCACTGCCGCTTCAAAAACTTCGTACACCTCCTCCGAGAGGCCCACGCGATCGAGCGTACGCAGGAGCTGCGACACGTTCGCGTCGTTGATCTGTGCGCCAGCCTCGACGATGCCATTCCACAGGTTGATACACGCCTGTACGTTGAGCGAACTGTTGTGGTTATTCCGCATAGATATCGTGAGTGCCAGCAGAGCTGTCTGGATATTGGGTTCGGGACCGGACGGACGACCAAAGACACGAAACTCGCCCACGATCGCTTCAGCCCCAGCGAGATCGTTGGCGTCCAGCCGCAACCGGATTAACGCGTTCAGGATCGGGGCCTCGAGCGGAAAACCAAGCTGCCTCATACTGTGACGCACACGCTCCTCGACGGCCGAGTCGTATCCCAGCATCCGGTAGCCGTTGAGAACGGAGAGCTGAATGTCGGGATAGGGGATATTGGCCTCGTGGGCAATTCGAGCTGCGTGTTGTGCCGCGGGAATGTCGCCAATTTCTAGATTAGCCTGCACAAGGGAGCAGAGAGAATCTGCTGTTGGAGCATGCGGAATCTGATGAAAGAGTGAGATGGCGGCGTCGGGGCGTTCAAGGGCGAGGTTAGCCTGCATCACGTTGGCAACCATTGCCGGTGTCCAGACCTCGTGCGGTAAGCTCTCAGATGGGCCAGGAAGAAGCGTAGTCAAGAGCGACCACTGTCGTGCGACAGCAAGGTCCATGGCCAGCCCCTCAAGATCAAGAATCTGCTTGCCGTCCCGAATCTGCGCGTCGAGGCGCTCGTAAAACGTCTCGGCAACGAAGCGCGAACACCCCATGTTGATGGCGAGACGCAACAGCCATCTTAGCATGTTGCCTTTCAACCTCCTCCCAAGGAAAGCGTCATGTGGGTCTCGGGCATAATTCGGCTGGGCAAAGATTATCGCGCGCGCGGCTCGTAATGCTGCTGTCGCCTCCTCGTGAGACAATGCCGGGCGGACGTTGGGCTTGACCTCGGACTGCGCCGAGTACATCAATTGCCGAATAGCCTTATAGTCGATGGTCTCACGGTCCTGCACGCTCATGACTGCGAGGGCGCGTAGAGCTCCAATCGCATCCACTTTGACCAGCCGTGCGAATCGTTCCCCGACGGTGAGAGGAGCGTCGACCGGAACAACGACATCGTGAGGCAATGGCCGGTGTTCTGGTGGCAGGGAAGCGACCTCAAACTCGGCATGAGTCTTCCGCGAAAATCGCGAGCTGCCAGCCATAGGGGCTGATTTTGGTCGTGATCCCGAGTCGGCGGCGGAGGATAATGCGTCTGTTGCTAGCTCAGCTGTCGGGCCCTCGGCGGCAGCGAGTAGCACGGCGGCAGAGTACACGCGCCGCCCGTGGCCAGCGTTGGCTCCCCCTGGAGGCAGCATTGCCCGGACCTGGGCCTGCCGGCTCGACTCTGCAGGGAGCGGTACAATGGTGGCCGCGAGGCGGGGCGCCCGGAGCGCGCCCTGCCTTGCCGAGGATAGCATCGCTCGCAACTGTCAGAGTGTCGGGAGAGAACACTCGGACTGTGACCGAGTTAGTAAATGTGCATGTGCGTGTGTGTGTTGGTGGTGGTAATGGTCGGCGGCGTGTTCCGAAGCTGTCCGATGTGGAATACCTACCAAAAGATGCGATGCGAGCAACGACGAGGGGGAAAGACGGAAAACAAGAAAGGGGAGGGAAGACAAGAAACGAGCACCGAAACCGCGTTTAGACGAGGACGACCATGGAAGGAAACAGGCGAGGAAGCGGGGGGAGAGGCGGAGGGATGGGATGGCGAGCCGTCCTCTGCGCTGTCGTCTTGTCGGAAAGAGAGAGATCTATGTTCCCGGAGTGAGTTTTGGAGCTGAGTGCGAGTGAATGTTGGGAGGTGGAACAGGGCTTGTCTTGCTCGACCTTTTGACTGGCTTGCGATTCTTTTGTCTTTTGTGGTTGCCTGCATGCTCGTCTGCTCCTCCTGCTCCCCCTCCCCTGGCCTGGCAGCCGAGACTTCCGATGCTTGCTGCTGGCAGGTGGAATCAGCCGCACAGAGGATGCACCCGAAAAAAAAGTCCACCCAGGGAGAGCAAGGAGCCACACTCCAATTACAGCCAATAAGAACGGAACCATTTTGTTGGAAAAGCAAGCCACAGATTACACATGGAAATCTCGCGATTAGTGCGCGAGTAGCACGGCTATACCACGCCATGCCGACATGGTAGAAACAGCCTTCACGTGACTGCCTTCTATTCCTGGATATGGTGTACTGAATCCGGTGCAGTTGTTCTACTGTATGTTCCCACCCCCCGTGCGTTTGGAGATGAGTCTATCCGAGTCGACCGATGATGAGCGATCGGAGCTACAGCGAACAGAGTCAATGACGCGCGGAGAGCGGGAAAGTGAGGAGAGAGATAAGGGAAAAAAGGCAAGACAACAAGCTGTGCTTTCTTCCAAGTGCATATCCATCCCCCAGGGCAATCATAAATAAAGAACAGTCACGACCTCTCTCTGCTCCTTCCTTCTTTTCCTCTTCTTCCGTCCGGCTCCACCCCTCTCAGCAACTTCAACCGCAGTCATGTCCGTGGCCAACGCGTTCGACTTCGCCCCAGAGGCGCTTGACATGCCCTTCAGCATCCTCGACACGGATCTCTACAAGGTCAGTGGCAAACCGTGGCGCTTCAGGTGGGCAGGGGAAGTCTCATTAGATACATGATGGAATAGGTATCTCGCTTGTCGGCCCCGATCTGTACAACGGAATACATGGGTTGATCCTTCTGGACTTGTGCTCACCTCGCAGCTTACGATGCAAAATGCCGTGCTGCGCCACTTCCCCGACTCCCGTGTCGTGATCCGCTTTACGAACAGGTCGCCGCAGATGCGTTTCTCGCGCGAGTGCTTTGACTGGATCCAGGAGCGCGTCAATCGTGAGTTGTAGGCGCGGGTAACGAGGAGGAAAGACGCCGTGCGAGTTTTACTATTATCCCGGTCGCTTGGCCGTATCAGCCTCTTGCAGGAGGACCGTACTTCACAGGACAAGCGCAGAGGGTCATTCCGCAGTCACAACTAACTCGCAGGTCTAGAGAACCTCCGCCTCACGGAGGAGGAGCGCCGCCGACTCGCTGCCGCGTGCCCGTACTTTCCCGAGAGCTACCTTGACTTCCTCGCCAGCATCCAGCTCAAGCCGCGCGAGCAAGTTGAGCTAACGTTTAACGAGATTGAGGATGGCATGGGCGAGATCGCGTGTCGGATTGAGGGCCTGTGGAAGGAGTGTATCTTGTACGAGATTCCCATCATGTCCATCAGTGAGTCACACTTGCGTCTCACATTGAATACTTTGGCTAATGCTAGTCTCTGAGGGGTATTTCCTTCTTGTTGACACGGACTGGAGCATGGACGGACAGTTTGGTGAGTGACATCCAACTGGGCGAAGACCAGTGTCATCATCCGGAAGTCTTACTAACCCCTCAGAGCAGGCAAAACAAAAGGCCCTTGACCTTCTCAAACCTCCCGCAGGAATCACGCCCGTTTCATTCTCCGAGTTTGGCACCCGTCGTCGTCGCTCGTTCGCTGCCCACGATATGGTGATGCGCGGTCTTGTGTCTGGATACGAGGAATGGAAGGCCAACGGCGGCACTGGAGCCGTTCTTGCTGGCACATCGAATGTGAGTCCGAGAGTGGTCGAGAAGGTCTTGCTCTGTCTAATCTCTACAGGTCTTCCTCGCACTCAAGTATGGCTTGAAGCCCTCGGGTACCATTGCGCACGAGTGGATCATGGCTATCGGCGCGACGTACGGCTACAAGGACGCCAACTCGCGAGCGATGGACTTGTGGGAGGAGATCTACCCCGCCAATCAGCCGGACGGGCTCCCGCTCATCATGCTGACGGACACGTACACTGCCGAGGTGTTCTTCCGCGAGTGGTGCGCAAACCCGGAGCGTGCGCTGCGATGGGGTGCGTTGCGGCAGGACAGCGGCGACCCGTTCACGTTTGTGCGCCAGGCCAAGGCGGCGTGGGAAGACGTGGCCCGGCAAATGGGCCAGAACGGGAATGCGCTCGCTGGCAAGCGGGTCGTGTTCTCCGACTCGCTCGACGTGCAGCGTAGTATTGGCCTCCAGAAGGGCTGCGACGAGATTGGCCTGGGGTGCGCGTTTGGCATCGGTACTTTCTTCACCAACGACTTTCGGAAGCAGAGCGACCCGTCGCAGGTCTCCAAGCCGCTCAACATGGTCATCAAGCTGTCGCAGATTGAGGGCAGGGACTGTGTCAAGCTCTCGGACGATAAGGGCAAGCACACTGGCACAAAGGAGGAGGTTCTGCGTGCGCAGCGCGAGCTCGGCATCAGCCTTGATTAACGGGTTGCATCTTGCTTCTGTATACTGTAGTATGTATACCACATGGCGTCGTACAATAATGGTTGTGTAAGTCATAAATCACAAATGCATGTCATGTGTCTATCGTCGAATGCTGGGTGGTCTCCACCAATGCGTCTCTCATGTAATACAAGCCTCCCGCCTATGAGGTATCTCCGTCGGTCCCTCCATGCCGGATTGTCGCGCCAATGCTGTCCTCATGCTCTCTTACTCGTACTCTCCAATGAATGACGCCTAGTCGTCAATGACGATCACGTCGTCTGCGCCACCGCCAGCTCCTGCCCCTGGGGTCGATCCCACAACACGCGCGCGTTTTGAGCGGCGGCCGGGCTCCGCACCACCGCCGTTGGCAGTAGCCGACGAGCTCTCGCCCAGGACCTCGACATCGTCGTCGTCATCATCGAGAATGCTTATCGCTTCGCCTGGCGTATTGCCTTGCCAGTCTGACTGGGCGGCCCGACGAGTACCTAGAACAGACGGAGGCGGAGCAGTACTGCCATTAACTTGCCGACGGATCGCGCGTGGCCGTGCGGACGAGGAGCGAGATGAAGAGGTGGACGCAGCCGGTTGAGCGTCAATGACCTCGGTTTTGGGTGTGGCATACCTGCGTGTTAGGCGCTTGAACATAATTGGGAAACACGTACAGCTTGACCCATTCACGGGCAGTCGCGTCATGCTGTTTGCGGTCGCGTTTATACTCCTGGGCAATACTGGGGACGAGCGGATCACTGGGGTTCGGGTCGGTGAGCAGCGACGAGAGAGAAAGGATAACCTTGTAGAGGGAGAGGGCAGGCGACCAGGCCGTTTTGAGGAGCTGCAGTGTGAGCTAGAACAGACTTGTGAAACAAAGCCCCGGAGTCACGATCAGAAACCACTCACGTCAAGACCTTCATTCTGTCAGCACCTGTCGAAGGAACAACACTCAACACTACTCACAGATGGCGCCCGAATGAGCGATATTGCAGTGATACACTTTTGTGCGGAACAAAAGATTAGGTGGGGAGAAGCTGTCACCCGTTAGCTTTGGGAGCTGCAGAAGCTGTCGAATCCGGCGTGACAAATACTCACGGGTAGTCTTGCGGCACGACAATCTCGACGTCAAACACACCGCCCTCATATGGGCTGCCTGCTGGTCCGGGAAGGGTTGCACGCCACTGGAAGATGTTGGCCTCGTTGGGGACAAGACTTATGGCTCCGAGATTTTCGTTTGCAAGATCTGCGATCTGTAATGCGAGTCAGCGCCTGAAAGTGGGCGGGATGTGAAGGGTTGGTGCCAATGAGTAAGGTCGGAGAAGGAAGTGCAGCGCAAGGTGGACGAGAATTGGAGGAAGTCACTCCAAAGTGACTGTGCGGATCATGCACACCTCTCCACACGATACACACAAGTCCCATAAGCGAGTGTACCAGCACCACCACTCTTTATACCCTTTACCGCCCGGTGGCAACGACTTACCTCGCGTCGTAGCCGTTTGGCCGCCATCTGTGGGAGGGATCAGTACCACTTCTCGGTGTCCGGATATAGCCGTTTGCCACTTACAGCTGTATTTGTTGGACGTGTCGGGGGCATAGTGTAAGAGTGCGGTAGACCGCGGGGGAAGGTGGGAAGAAGTGATAAACAGCAAGAGGAGTGGGCTGTGATGGTAACAGAGGAAATACTCGAAAGAGATAAGAGAAAAAGAAGGGAGAGGACAGAGAACGATGTTGAAAGTCGATGGAACTTTTGGGTGGGTGGACACTGCACGGAATATGTTTGGGTATGGGACAAGGATCCAAAGGGATGATACAGTCAGCTGAGGGTTGCGCAACGACGGAGCGATGAAGGCACAGGCCCAGGCATGCAGAAAAGGCCCAGCCAGAGGGCGGAGAGCGCGTGGTGACACTGACTGGTTACGTAAACAAGTTCATTCCCCACACACCTCACACACCCTGACCCTGATGGAACATCCGCGATATTTCCGCGCTGTACCATACGGTGCAAGAGAGCAACTAGCGGGCTTGCAGATAGAGTAGAAGCGCAAAAGTGGAGGGCCAGAATGGCGATTTGTTCGCCAGTTGGCCAGTTGCGATCATGAAAATGTCAGATCGGTGATCAGTGATCAATAATAAGTTCTTTGATCTCTTCATCATTCGCTTTTCGGTACACCTCGGCTGTATAGCTGTATCGAGCCTCTGAATCATTCTCCCCACAGCTGCTTGTTTGTTGAACTGCCCTCCTCCTGGAGGTGGAAGTATTTGAACCTCTCTCTCCAGACTTAACTCACAGTGGCCAGGTTGTCTCTGTGTGATCATGTGTGACGCTGCAGCGTAAGACGAGGCTGTCACATGTCACAGATCACAAACTCACAATTCACAAAATTCAAAGTATGAACGACCATGTCAGGATGTCCGATGAGGTCACAAACCACCAACGTGGGGCACCACAAGATTGTTATTATCCGATGAATATCCGAGTAATCTCCGCGATGGGTGACGCAAGGTTGACTCACCTGCTGCCTCAAAGTTGATCTTTTCGTGTTGGTGGTTGATGGTGGCCGGTGGTTGATGCGAGCTATCGTGGACTTTTGCATTGTCTTGTGCTCTTCATCTCTGTTTACATTGTTCGCGTGTTCTTTCTTTTCCTTCAACTGTATCAACTACTATTCCTGTTGCGGCCCTCTCTCCCTATTACGGCATTCTGTCATTCTGTCATCACTCTCTGATTGTCTTGTGTCCTCATCTGTTCTGTGCCCAGTCCGCCTGTTTTGTTGAGAGCCATATTAAGAGGAAGAGTGGGCGGGGGTGGCGAGATGGAGGACGCGTCGGACATTCTCTTTGAAACGTTGGTCTCTTCTTCACCGTTCACTCAATGCTCACTGCAGCTTCGCCGACCTCATCTTCAAGCTAGGCCATCCCCCGCGCTCGAACCGCTCCCGTGCAGACGGCCGATACGTGCCCGTCGCCCCAGAGAAAATCTTCCAGTCCTGGATCAACCACCTTCCCCGTCCCCTCCCACCACACACTGGAAAAGTAGTGTTCCGCCTGCTGTTCCCCCACGAGGGGGCGCGGCGGCGGTATGGTCTCAAAGAGACCAAACTCGCTGCCGAGCTGCAGGTTGCGCTGGGGCTCTCCGGCCTGAACAAGTGGGATGCCGTCGGGGACGGCAAGGGGCTGGGATGTCTTGGGAATGTGGTGGAGAATGCTATGAAACATCGTGTGCGTTGCGAGACATGCTGGGGTTCAACTCACACACCAGATCCCTCCGGGTACGAAGTCCGACTTGACTTTGAGGGAATTGGACAATGCTCTCGATCAGCTAGCAGCGCCTTCCACTTTCTCACAGCTTTCTCAAATTCCACAGAACCCGCTCTCCCCGTCGGCCATCATCCAAGGCCTATATCGCGACTGCAACCTCTCCGCCTACGCGTTATCGGTTCTAACGCAGATCATTCTCCGCGACCTCAGACCACTCCTTTGTCCGCTTCCTCGCGAGTCACATCCCACCTCCATGTTACGGTGTAGAATCACTTCAGCGCCGGAGCAGCTTGGTTTACATGCTGCAATGTGGTGCTGGGACCCTGTTATGGCCCGCCTGTATCGCGACGGCAAAGGGTGCATTGATTGGTGCGCAGATACGGCCGAGACCGTAGCCAGTTCACCTGGAGTCGTTCCCATCAAACCTGGGCCGGTTGTTGGCGTAAACGTGCAGGTGCGCTACGGCGATGCATATTCCAGCTCACGCCAGATTCCCAAGTGTCGCAAGGGAAGGTCGATTGCCGATGCTGTCAATCCCTTCTTCACCGGTTCGGTACCTGTCTGCCATGCTGTGTTCGCCGAGGTCAAGTATGACGGATATAGGTTTGTCAAGGTGTGATGGTTCAAGCTCATAGACAGAATGCAAATCCATGTCGAGCTCTGCGGCGAGGTGCCCAAAATCACCGTATTCAGTAAATCGAAGCGGAATGCCACCTTTGACAGAGGAAACACCCATGCGTAAGTCGCACCCGGGACACTACCTGACATTGAGAATTATTCTTGCCTCTCTTGGTCTCTCAACCCCTCGAGCTCTCCCTCAGCACTCGGTATTCGCCGAACGAGTTGCTTCATCCCCAATGCCCCGCGAGAAAATTTGCTCAACCGTCATTCTGGAAGCCGAAGTCGTTCCATGGAACGAAGCATCACGGGAAGGCGGCCGCGGACCTGGGATAGAGGAGTTCTGGTGGTTAGGTCCTGCTGGAGTCACTGTAAGTGACAGGTAAGTTCAGACTGCTCCTCATCTGTCTAATCCTGAGCAGTATTTGGGGCTCTCAAACGCGCCATTTGTGTCTGGTGTACTTTGACATCCTTCACCTCGACGGCGAAAATCTGCTGAAACAGACGTACGCCCAGCGGAGAAGAATCTTGGAGAAGGTGACACGACCCATCAGCGGTTTTGTGAGCTTAGATGCCCGCCTGCATCTAACGACAGTGCTTTCTCGCGAGTCGAGTGTCGATCACTATGACTCTCGGTCGACACAAAGCTGAGCAGGTAACCCAGAACTGGATGTCGTCACTGACAGGGTACAGGAACTTCGCAAGGCTTTTCAGAACTGCGTGAGGGCAAAAGAGGGTGGGTCACCTCCGCGATTGTTGTTGACAATGCAGAAGGACTGGTGCTCAAGGCCGATACGTCAACGTATAACTCAACCAAGCTGCCTTGGGTTAAACTCAAAGTGGGTCGGGTGACAAGGACACTACTGACCTAAAGAAGGACTACATTCCGAATTTAGGTGACTGCATTGATCTTGTCGTCCTAGGGGCAGGCTGGGATATTGATCGCGCGCGGGAGCTCAGAGGTAGGCTGGTCAACTTCCTTCGATGCTTTGCTTACATTTCAGTGGATACCTCAGTATACACCACCTTCTATATTGGTACGATCACCAATAGAGATGCAGTCTCAAGACGTTGTCCGCCGCACTTCCAGATTCTCTTTCGGGTGTCGTATGGGATGGATCGGGACCAGCTTGAGATCTATAATGAGAATATCCGTCTTGAGCGCTGGCGGGGCAAACCGTATGATCGCGATGACCCATGGAAAAGGGTGAGTGGTGTCATGATTATCACCTGCTAACTGTCAGCGGCTACTCGGCCTATCATGGAAATACTCTCTGCCCAAGGCGATGGTGCCTCCTTCCATTATGTTCGAACGGCCGCTGTGTGCCGAGGTCATGGGTGCTGGCTTCCAGAAGCTACCAATGTCGGATGTGAGTTGGGCTCGTTCGAAACCCCAACACTCACATTGCAGCTGTATGAGCTCCGTTGGCCGCGTCTTGTCAAGATTTTTGAGAAGAATGAGCGGCCTTGGACGTCAGGTAAGCGTCACAGAGAACGTAGTTGACGATAAGCTTTTGGTGCAGCCGAGTTGAAAGCTGCAGCACATCGCTCTCTGGGTTACGGCGAGATACACCACCCACCGTCTTCGCCAGAGGACGACTCTCTCCGTGCATTATGGCGTTCCAAAAGCTTTGCTGCAGTCGATATACCTGATCTGAGTCCGAGTCCTCGCAAGGCTCTGAGTCCCAGGCGCCGTGCGTCGGCGCCAGTGATCGTCAAGTGCTCACCGCCAAGCCCGAACTTGAGAAAGCCGGAGCAGTTGAGCCCCCTCGCCCAACGGTCAAAGGCGGGCAAGGATCTAATAACCGACCCAGCTTCACTGCCCTCGCCTCCCTCGAGTCCAACTCCTAGGTCTAGGCAAATGGCCCCCCTTACCAGCCATGCACCGCCGCCAGCGCTGCTCAGCCTCGCCAAGCTACGTCGCGCGACAGAGATGGATTCGCCGCCCGCAAAGCGTCCTCGTCATGCTGATCCTAAGCGCCCTCGTCCCACAGAGCTCCCCACCCCTCCCACCTCCTCACCCCACGTCTCACCCGCCAAGCTCATGTTCACGGCGGCACCAATAACCTGTAAAATGGCCAAGCATACCCCTCTGTTCCCTCGCGTTCGTGTCCCACCAGACGTGACGCCAGCGTCTGGAGCGCCACAGCCGGCGATGGTACGTGTGCGGCCGCCAGCAGCACCAACCGCGCGTCCCCGGACTCTGTCAGCGACCCAGGTCAACTCCACCCTTGTAGACCCTTGCCTGTCAACTTCCACTCTCCTAAACGCGACGCCGGTGCGTTCTGGACAACCACATCCACCTCTCAAGCCAAGAACCATGTCCCCTTGTCCCCTATCACCTACCATTGTCATGCCTACACCCGTACCCGCTGCGCCCATCACTTCTATTCTCACTCCGACTCCTGTGACGCCTGTTACGCCCCCTGCCGCATTGCGATCTGTCGAGAAACCCCTGTCGCTTCGCTCACGTATCCGACGCGCTAAGCGCATGTCCAGCGGCTTCTAGTATTGTATCACGACCTTGTATCACGAACCTTCATGTACCCAGAGGAGCCAACGTGCCGAGGATGTTGCCGAGGATGTTGCAAGTGAGACGTCACACTCAATTAGTGTTTCTGTCCTGCCTCATCAAAGTCATCACGTCAGTTTCAGTGACCCATCCGAAATGTCAGAACGCGTAACAACACATATAAATCCCATCTACGATCTACTCCCACAACTTCGCCCCCGCCGCATCCAGGATCTTCTTGAGCTTCTTCGGCCGGTTATTCGGTACGAGCGCGAGCGCAGTCGGAATATGCTCAGGCTCCTCGATCCAGAGATGGTGCTTGATCCCAGCCGTCTCAAGTTCCCCAGCCAAACCAGTGATCGCAGCCTCATCAGCGACCTCGAGGACGGTCTTGCGCATCGCGCGCCACGCGTCACCGGCAAAGTACTGCGTCATGGCGGGATCTGCCGAGTGTAGATGTTGTAGTGCCGTAGCCGCGTGCGCGGCCTGCGCCATCATCGGTCCAAGGCCCCAGCCGTGTTCCTGCCATTAGTACGCTTAAAATCGCAGACGTACAGTCATGAGGTCGCGCCGGAGAATGATCTGCATCACGAGCGACTTTGGGGCCGGCGAGGGGGCTGCGGAGGGGTCCGCTGATGCGGAAGTAGACATGGCGCGAAGGAGGCGCGGAGCTAGTCAGATGCGGCGGGCGAGCATGGGCCAGAGACAGAGGAGATATGGGTTTGAATCGGAGTTGCAGTTGGGAGCCTTTGGAAAGTAGTTGCTCGCTGCTGTGTGCCATGTTCGAGGTGTCGGTCCGAGTGGAGGGCATCGAGGGCATCAAGCTGCGGACATGCATCGATCTCCGTGCTACCCTCGATGACGATGGTGGCCGCGACAGCGCCAGGAGGAAGACACGACCGTAACCAAAAGAACAACCACAACATTACACATCACATCACTCTACCTTTCTTGTCTTCACTGCTCACCACAATGTCCGACAAGGAGACGCTGCTATCCATGGGCTTTGCGCCCGAACGTATCGAGTGTGAGTAAGCTTTACCCACATGCTCAGCTCTGCGGTTCCAGTCAGCTGACAAGCAGGGGCCATGCGCGCAACAAAGGGCGCGGGTTTGCAGCCGGCAATGGACCACATTCTCGCGAACGCCGAGAAGCCTGTCCCGAGTGCCGAGGAGGTTGCGGCTGAGAACGAGGAGGAGCTGAATCCCGCGGTGGCGGGCATGGACGAGGCGCGCTCGATCAAGTGCTCCGAGTGCGGGAAGACGTTCCGCTCTCAGGCGACCGCCAGCTTCCATGCCGAGCGCAGCGGACACCAGGAGTTTGAGGAGAGTACCGAGGAGGTGAGTGGGAGGAAGCGTGTGCAGTTTGTCTTTACCCTGTTTGAAACTGCTGAGGTCTTCGTTTCTTTCACTATTGCCTGCTGACACCCCAGATCAAGCCGCTCACGGAGGAGGAGAAGGCGGCCAAGCTCGAGGAACTGCGCGCCAAGCTTGCGGAGAAGCGCGCCGCACAGGGCAAGGAGGACGAGAAGGCGAACCGTGCCAACGAGGTGAGCTGAGCGATTCGTTTGAAGCTGACGGCAGATCCTCCGCCGCAAGGCCGGCCAAGACCAGGGCAAGATTCGTGACGACCTCAAGGCCAAGGAGCTCGCCAAAGACGTCGAGCGCAAAAAGCAGGGTGGGTGATGGCGTCTCATGTCCTTTGGAGTCGTCGCTGACGTCGCAGAGAAGCTTGAGGACGCGCGCGCCCGAGCAGCGGTCAAGGCGCAGATCGAGGCGGACAAGCGTGAGCGGGCGGCCAAGGCCGCCCGCGAGAAGGCGCTGCGGGAGGGGACGGCGCCGGAACCCACTGCGCCAGTTGTGACGCCGCGCCCGGCTGCAGCTGTCGGCAAATCGTCCGAGAACCCCGAGACGCGCCTCCAGATCCGGCTGCACGTTGGCGGCGCGCCGCTCGTCAAGACGTTCCCGTCTGACAACACGCTCGTCGACGTCGCCGAGTTTGTCGCGTCCCAGAACCTCGCGTACTCTGTTGACACGGTTACCTTTGCGTCCACCTTTCCTCGCAAGACGTTCTCGCGCACCGAGATGGGCAAGAGCCTCAAGGACAATGGGCTTACTCCGTCCGCGGTCCTCATGGCGAATGTTGCATAGTGGATGTTGTATCAATGTGGGGGGGTGAGATTGGATCCAGAGGTCAGGCTGGCGGATACTGGCACTCATACGGAGCTATACGGAGAATATAGGTGATCATCAAAGTTTGGCAGTCGCAAGAGCACGATTGACGCGTATTGACGGACGCCCCACGTTGCACGTCTGCTGCCTAGCTCCATGGTGGATTGTTCAATAGCCCAACGAGAACGGTCCATACAGACATCAGAAAGAAATAACACTACATAATCACTGCTTCAACCCTACTTCCCAGCAGTCCCCACGCGATCCTTGAGCACGGAGTTACCCGCGCGACGCACGTCGTCAAACCAGCCCTGCACGATACGGCTCTCCTCGTGGGGCATGCGCGCACTCTCGCGCTTGCCGTCGCGGATGCAGCGCGCGACCTCGTCCGCCTCGTAGTGCATGCCGCC
>JAMYHL010000119.1:0-85245 GCA_025531455.1 Apiotrichum sp. Y4204 | reverse complement strand
TACAATCCACCATGACGACCCCGCTGAAGCGCAAGCACGTCGTGTTCGACGAGTCCGCCGGCGTCGGCGGCGCGGAGCCCGAGGCGCCGGCTCCGAGTACTGGAATCGCGGGCGTGCATCCGTCACGACAGGCACAGGTCCCGCTCGCGAAGAAACCCAAGGTGAGCCCACTCCCAAAACCAAGCTGACGGCAGGTCAAGTCGGAGAAGAAGAAGCGGTACAATGCGAAGAAGCAGCGGAAACAGCGTGAGATGCGCGCTGCGCGGAAAGCCTCGGCCCCGAAGAAGCGGGATTGGACGGGTGCGGAGGGCGAGGAGAGGGAGGGCGAGGAAAGCGACAGCGAGAGTGACTCCGAGGAAGAGAAGCCCGACGCGCCCGCTCCGGAACCGGCTGCACCGACGGCCACGGCACCGGATGAGCCTGAAAATGTGTCGCTCGAGGAGAAGGCGCGACTCGAGCGCAAGGCGGAGAAGGCGGCGATTCGCGATGCGCGCCGTGCAGAGCGGCAGGCACGACGCGCGGCCGAGCGCGAGGCGGCCAAGCTGGCCGCGCAACGGGCGAAGGAGAAGGCGGAGAAGGAAGAGGAGGAGGAAAGTGAAGATGATGAAGATGGAGAGGAGGGGAAGAAGGAGGAGGAGGACGCAGTCGACTCTGAGGACGAGGACGCCGACAGGGCTTCCGACGCCGAGATACCCGACCTCCCGACCGCGCGCAGCCCGACGCCGATGCTCGAGCCGTTCCCGCTCCCGCGCATGGCTCCTACTCCGTCTGATGCCGTACTCTCTCGGCAAGGTCTTCCCGCGGGTCTCGCAGACGCGAAATTCATTGAGCAAAGCGACCGTCTGGGCATATCCGACCTGGCCTCAGCACTGCCGAAAGGAAGCGCCGGCCTGTCATCACGCACGCAGGCGCGCCTCGCCGATTTGGGAATTACCGACCTCTTCGCAGTCCAGGCGGCCCTCCTCCCCTCGCTTCTCTCCCTCCCCCTTGTTCCTCTCCCCCATGCTCGCCTCGACGACTTCCTCGTCTCCGCGCCCACAGGTAGCGGCAAGACACTTGCGTACGCTATCCCTATAGTTGAGGTCCTCGCGCGCCGTGTCGTGCCCCGTCTCCGTGCGCTTGTTGTGCTTCCCACACGCGACCTTGTTGTCCAGGTGCGCGAGACGCTTGAGGCGCTTGCAAAAGGGACTGGATTGGTGGTGAGTGTGTCCCAAGCTGCTGGTCGTGGGAAAGACCGCATTTTTTCCTCTGGATTGACGCTGACAACAGATTGGAAGCGTCACCGGCCAGCACTCTTTCGCGCAGGAACAGGCAATGCTCGTAGACAACACAACACCACTGCTTGGGGGGAACTCGAAGCTTGACATCCTGATCGCGACGCCCGGAAGGTTGATGGATCACTTGGCAAATACACCAAACTTCACCCTCCAGCATCTCCGCTTTTTGGTTATTGACGAGGCCGACCGACTCCTAACACAATCGTTCCAGAACTGGCTTGCGCAGGTGCTCGCACACGCACGACCACCGACAAAGACCGAACCGCCGACTGAGCACGCCGCCCACGATGCCGTTGCGGCCTCCTGGGCCCAGCCGCTGGGACTCGCGAGTGGGGAGTTTGAGGGGAGTGAGCGTGTGGCAAATACAGTAAGTGACAGGCTGTGACGACTTTGAATGAGCTGACTTGTCCAGTGCCAGAAGCTGCTCTTTTCGGCGACCCTCACGCGCGATCCTGCAAAGGTGGCGGCACTCGACCTTGCCTCCCCGCAGTACTTCATCGTGCAGTCGAGCGCCGCACCGCTGGCTGCCGAGACGCTGGGATCAGCGTTCGCGCTCCCGGCCTCGCTTGTGGAGAAGATGCTCATTCTTCCGCCAGCACTCAAGCCACTCAACCTCATCCACATCCTCCACCAGTTCGGCGCCACACCAGCATTGGTCTTCACAAAGAGTGTCGAGGCCGCGTCGCGTCTCGTCCGCCTGCTTTCTTTCTTCGAAGACGCGTATGTTGGCGGGAAGAAGCTCGTCGTGAAGGGGTACACCCGCGACATGGGCGCCGCCGAGCGCCGAACGCTACTGGCCGACATGGCGGCCGGGAAGGTGGACGTGATTGTGTGCTCGGACCTCGTCGCGCGCGGTATCGACCTGCCGACCGTCGCGCACGTCATCTCGTACGACGTCCCTCTCGACATGACAAAGTACGTGCACCGTGCCGGCCGTACTGCGCGTGCTGGACGGGAAGGGACGGCGTGGACGCTCGTGGAGAAGCAGGAGGCGCTGCACTTCAAGGGGATGATGAAGGGCGGCGGACGGGCGGCACCCCGGAAGATCAAGGTCAAGGAGGAGGACCTGGCGGGATACCAGGAGAGCTATGGCTTGGCGATGGGGCGCCTCAAGGAGGTTTTTCTTGCGTAGTGCTCGCAGTCTAGATATGCATTTCGCGTTACTTATCTACCGACATGAGTCTCGGGTGCGTGAAGGAACGTTCTTGGAGGAAGGGGGTGGGGATGGAGGTATTCACGGGGTAAAAGATTGGGTTTCTCCTGAGCTCGACCTGAAGGAGGTGCGTCGATTCAAAGTGAGCTTCCCCAGCAGTCGGCAAACCGTGCTGGGCCCGCGGGTGACGTCTTCTGACAAGTCGGCGGGTGACGAGGAGCCAGCCGGCGAGAACGGTGCGGGGGAAGGCGATGTGGACAGAGCACTTGGGAAGGCGGGGTTGTTGAGCCGCTCCACGGCGTACTGGATGGCAACGTCTACGCAAAGTCAGCTTCACCAGTGTATGAAACAAACTTTTTATCAAAGTCTTGTCCCTGATGATGTGGCTTGTCTTCGTTCTCAGTGCATGGCGAACGCAACATAGACGTTAGCAGACAGCCGACCGTCAGAAGTCCCACTGCTGTAAGAGTCGGTCGCGGGGTTCTTCGTGGCAGAGATCCACACGGACGCGGGGGCGACAAGCGCGCAAGCGCGGGACTGGGAGGGGAGCTTGGGGTTGTAATGGGTCGCAAACGCAGGCTCAATGTTGATGGCCATCCAGACCGTGTCCTTTAGCGCTCTGAGCGGCCTCGCAAGAACGTTAAACCTTCCATTGGTCCGCAATCTCGTCTACTGGCGTCCATCCTTGCCCTGCCAGATGAGCGTAGTGATTATCAGATAGGTCAGCTGCGAGGTTACAGAAGCACACAGCATCCGTCAATCTGAGCGCGGGCATGCTACCGGAGCGCAGAACCTTCAGGCGGCTGTGCACTGGCAGTCAGCTGTACTATACAATGCATGCAGGGTATCGCAGTCGTGGTCATAAATCGTGATGGTATCGCCTACTCCGCGGCGGCAGCGAGCGCGCGTCCCTCCTTGAGCAACTCATCGAGCGCCGGAGTCGGCGGGGCGTGCGCTAGCGCCTTCTCCGTCTTATCCCATGCTTCGCGGATGTTCTCTGGCGATTCTGGCATTAGCATCCGGCCACATCTCATCTAAACTCACGCTCAGCGAGGACCATGAGCCGCAGCCTCTCGACGCCAGCGCCAGCCCGCGCTACACCGGCATCTCCCGTGTCCTCCGGCTCGGGGAGCGCGACGCTGTCCGCAAGCTGCGACATATCCGAGAAGCGTTCCTGGAGCGCCGTGACGATCGAGAGAAGCTGCGGCGTGCGAGTATTCAGCGCCGCGATAGTGTCGCCGGCACTGAAGAGCTGGTGGTGGTGGTTGTACACCAGCGTGTGGCGTGACGACTGGAGGCGGCCGACGTCTGGCGTCAGCGGGGTCAGAGCACAATCTTACCAGCTGCGAGATCGGCTGTGGTGGCGAGGAGTTCGGGGAGGGTAGCGCGCGCGAGCAGGTCCTCGTAGTATTCAGCGGGGACGAACGCAGACGAGCTGAGATCACGCGCGGCGGGGCGCGGAGACACGGGCGTGCGGGGAGTACGCGGCGTGCGGGGGCTTCCAGGCCCAAGGGTCGCGTCCTGCGCGGCCTGGGCGATCTCCGCGGGCGTCGTCGGTGTCGGCGAGGCCGGGGAAGTTCCTCCCGATGCGGTGCCCTTTGGGAGGCCGTAAAAGTCGCGCAGCTGCTCGCGGCGCTGGCGACGCGCCTCGGCGGAGGCGGAGCGTGTCGGGCTCAGAACGCGGTCGGGGACCGAGGAGAGCGGCGCTTGTGGTGTCATGGTGGATGGGAGGAGAGAAATGATGTGGAGGGGTGTTTTGATGACGAGCACGAGGGTTGGAAACCGATTTGGGGGCCTATATGCAGAAAGTCGTGCTAGGTCTGAGTTAGGCCTGCCGGTCACAGGGTGTTGTGCCGTGTGGGGCTCCAATCCCAACCTGACTGTGGCACTCTGGTGGTTGTGTGTGGCGGGATCGGTGAGGGGCAGGCATTGCGGCGTGTGCCACAAGTTGGACGCGCGACGTGTGTGAGCTTACATATGTCGGAGCTGTACAGTACAATTCCGCATATCTCATCAGCAGTGTTGCGCACGCGCGCGCGCGCTCTCTTCAATAAACACTTCTTTGTATTTTTCAACGATATGTTTGCTCAGTGGTTAGTATTGCAGTCCCTGGTCTACAGGCGGTAACTTCATCCTAATTGTGCGACAGTGGACTACCTGGGTGTGTGTTAAATCACGGAGGTCCGCTGTTCGAAACTGAAGTACGAGCCCTGGCTACATAATCGTTCTTTTTGGAGTAGTTTCGAGTACGCGGGTACGCCGCGATCGCGCGATCACAGCTGATCCGATTTTTACATCCTGTAAAAATGCACCGTTCAACTGGACATTTTACTGTAGTTTTACAGCATAGTAAAAGTAGATTTACTAGGCGTAAACCTCATGTAAAGCGGTCCCTTCTACATACTGTGCATTTTACGCATAGTAAAGTGTCACAAAATCATACAAGTCAAAAAATCCCGGGAGACGTGCCAGGTCCTCCGTTGAATAGTTACAAACTTGTGGAACTGTGCCTACTTCGGAGATCCATGGATTTCGCATTACGATTAGGCGTGTAAAGCGTACTCACTGTCAACGTGCGATGTCCAAGCGTAGAGGGAAGCGTCGTTTGAGGAATAGTGCGCAAGAAGCACACGATAGCGTACGCACTGCCCAAGGGCCGACCTCGCCTGTTCTGAGCGGGAGGAACGTTCTCCCTCGCCAACGTTCACGTCCAGTAATTTTCCGTCTCCATCTACGACGTTGACACGGTCCTCATTCTCGACCTGCATTACCCTGGTCAACACGAGACTCGCAAGCATGACGACGCAGACGCCTTCTCCTACGACGGGCTCAACATCCGACCCAGAGCTTGTACCGCCAGACGTTTATATAGCGCACTGCAAGATCGTAGCAAATATATATCGCATTGTACAGTACGATTCCCCATCCCATTCTAAGTCGCATTCCCAACATAACATATATCATAGGAACATTGGCTCAGTGGTTAGCATTGCAGTCCCTGGTCTACTGGCGATCGCTCCACCCTACCGGTACTGTCTTTGGCAGAGTTCTAACTGGGTGTGTGTTAAATCACAAGAGTCCGCTGTTCGAAACTGGAGTACGAGCCCTGGCTACATGATCCATCTTTTTGAAGTAGGCTCGAGTACGCGCTATTACGCTATACGCGCTATACGCATGTACGCATGTACGCAGCTATAGCCCGCGATACGGGATGAGCGATACGCCGTGCGCGCGGGCGCCGAATCCGTGAACGGCCGCAGGAACGCGGTACCGCGGTACTGTACGCGTCTGGTAATCGTTAACGCACTACACGTCCACTGCACCGCTTGTCCGGCACTTTGTATCGACGTATCGACCACTTCCTGCAGCCATGCTGGGTGCTTGAGAGCTTCACGAGCGATCTCTCGAGCCGCACCGGCGAATCTTGTTGCTTGGTCTCAGGACTGTGGGTGGGCGAACAGAAGCTCGAAGCGGATGTCTGTTGGGGCGAAACGGCGGGAGAGCATGCGAAATGGATGTTCAACGGTCACAAATGACAGCGAGGAGGTGCCTTGCAACGCGCTCGGGGACCGTAGAGACCGGCGGTTATGATGACATTGTGATGGGTAGAGGAGGAGGGATGAAGGGGTGTTGGGCTTACGTGCTGACGAGTACGGGAAACGTGGTATGGTCGTGTCTCTGCTAGTCTGATAACCCAGAGCGGGTGGACGGTTCATCTTTCGAGACTCTTCCAAGTATTCATCGACGTTGCCTTTACTCAGTGGTTTGCATTCTCCATAACAGAATCGCTCTCCGCCTGAAAAAACCCGGCTTCGGCTGGCAAAAGGACTGCTTCGCAGAGGGAGGTAGTGTTAAATCACAATGAGCCCATGTTCGAGTCCGCGAACCGCCAAGCACTGAGCGGAGACGTTGATCTTTTTTTATTTTTGATCTCTGTTCTTGTTTTCCAGCCCGGCCAGCCCAAGGCGCCAAGGCATGCAAAGCAGCTTGTGACTTTTCCTTTTTTCAGAGCCCACACACCCGCCGAAGGGCCTGTGTCGACGCGTCGCGTCGCGTTTATGTATGCCGTACACCCACAAGCCACGTCGCTCCGCACACGTCTGGCACACGCGGTCATTTGAGGCACCCAGCGCGCTCACAGGTGAGACGGTGGCGTTGTCCCGGTCCACGGGTCTTCAGCACCTCGTCCATGCTGGCTGCTGCTGTTTGTTTGCTGTCTGATGGCCTCAGCAAGGCGGGCTGTTGACATTCAGCTTTGAAAAGTAAGCAGTACATGAGTAAATAGATACGTCGATCCGTCGATAGTGAACAAGTCGACAGGGCGGACTATTCGGTACAGTGCTTTTAGGATCCCAGTCAAGTGGGGAAGGGGTATGGTGCTCAGATTCTGGGGTCCCACTCTTGTCCCGTGTGACAGATGTGGTTCTCAGTAGCCAAGCTGCGCTGTTCGGTTTCCGGTCCACTGTGCTGTAAAGCTATCGTTCCGGAAACGTACGCGACGCGCATGGCGTGTATACAGATGGTGTCCATCTCAGGTGTCCTGGATGAGAGCAACCAGACGTGATCTTGGCGGTGGATCAGTTCAGTAGGATCTGCCGATCCCCCCTCTCCTGCCGATCCTGACGCAGATCCTCAGGTCGCAGGAAGACGCTAGACACTGTCGATCGACGGATCGTGACGATCATTCCGATCGAATGACCGTTCCCAGTGCCCTCCCCCCCCCCCCCCCACCACCGATCAACGAAGGAGTGATCGTGTGAGGCGCGTACCCCTGCAGATCCGACGATCTTCAGGTTGTCAATCGGTCCTGAAAGTCACGAAGCTGACGATCAGGGGAATCTGGGTGATCAGGGGAACGTACGATCAAACGCATAGCAGATCAGGGGGCGAACGCATCGTCGATCCGCTGACCTGGTGATCTTCAAGCCATCAAGTGTTGACCGGGTTGAATCGTCGCACCGCTGCGCGAGTCCTTATTCTAGATATCAGCAAACTTCTTCACCCCCTTCATTCCTCGGTCTGGTCATCAAACCCTGCCGGCCGCTTTGATGGGAATCGGATACGCGGACTGTACACTACGCAGCGCTATACGGCATCCCCTGGCACGTGGAAAATGCCGTGCGAGGCATGCGAGGGAGCAAATGATCCAGTAGGTGGGCAAGTCGCTGCAAAGTCGTTTGGAATGAGGAAATACTACTGTATACCATCACGGCGGCCGTAACTCGTCGGCCGAGACTGAAGCCGCCGGCAGGGCTCCCAGGTTCAATTCGGGCTGTTCCTGCTCCACACACGTGCTGCGCCTATTTCGAGCGCTCTGGATCGATGGATCCAGGTTCATCCCACTCGGCTCCTCATCGCCCACCCCTCCGACTCAACCCAATATTACGGTCTGACGACCTGGCTGCCTCGGAGGCCGACTTGTGCTTGGCGTGCCTGGGGGCCTTCGTCATCGACGCGCTAAATCCCTTCGCACCTTGAACACACCACTGCTTCTCTCCCTTACCAGAAAACCTGATCGGATGACGGCAATGACGCCGATGAGACAGGAGAGAGAGGGTCGGGGGAGCGGAGCAAGCAGGGAAGAAACGCGCAAGGACGCACGAAGGCAATCTCAAGTCATCATTATGCATTATAGAGCAGTAGCGGGCAGTACAGTAGTACAAGGCGAGGTAGACAAGCTCCCAATGGAGGTGGAGCTGTCGCTGGTCGCATGCAGATGTGTGGGCGGCTTACGCCATGCGATGGGCACAAGCAGTTTACGCCGTCTGCACGGCGGGGACGGTGCCGCCGCTGCGACCACCGGAGCGCCTGCCGAACTTCTCGCCGAAGCCGCCCGAGCTGGAGCCGCCGCCGAACGAGCCAGTGAGGTCGTGGAAGCTCTGGCGCCAAGTGCCCATGCTACCGCCGTAGTGCCTCATGGTGTAGATGACCTCGTAAAGGAGGGTGCCGAGCTGGAGGAACACAAGGAGCCACGCGAATGCGAGGGTGGCCTGGCCGAGACTGATGGTCAGCGCGTGAATTCAGGTATGTGGATAGGAAGCGTGGGAGGCGCGTTCAGTGCTTGCTCGGCACACCGACACGTCCTGCCAACTCCTCCTTTGATACTCACGATCCGGACTTGATGTGCTCGCCAGCAAGCCAGCGGAACCAGTTGGCGACGTCCGAGAGACAGCCGGTGGAGACGATGCCAAACAGCCAGAGGAAGCCCATGATGGTCACATCGACGATGATGCTGACAAAGATGTTCGACGACGAGACGAAGAGAAGGACGACAAGGCTGGTGGGTTAGTTGAAGCAGTTGGGTGGAGTGGGGTGAAGTGCTAAGGCCAAGATGTGTGACTTCTCTCCACTTTGGTCGCTACTCACGCTGCAATGTAGTAGACCCAGGAGATGAGACCCCAGGCGAGGACGGCGTTGGCGGCGTCAAAGTTGCCGTTGTAGACGACTGCTATGTCAGCGAGTGCTGGAAATGTCCGAGGCGCAAAACTCACAGCCTTCATCGTACTTGTCAATCAGGCCGGCCGCGATGGTCCAGACGAGGAGCGAGAGGACGATGCCTGTCGCATAGAGGATTGTGTGAGTGGTGGATGGACCAGACATGGTGGGATGTGTGGTGGTGGGCAAATGTGGTGCAAGTGAAAGAGGTGAATGTGTAAGAACTGGTGGCAACGGCGAGGAGGATGTTGTTTTATATATTGTTGGGTCTGTTTTCCGACGAGGTGGAGTTTTCAGGAAGGATCCAATATCCAGGGATGACCTAGATTCAAGGTTTTCTGATGGTCATTGATGACGATCAACAAACGACGACTGTTGTTCGGACAAAAAACAGGAGCAACTCGTCCATGGAGAATCACGGCAACTGCAGAGAGAACACCGCAGAAACAAAGAGCTCCATGCCGGTACATGCATTCATGCTCGCCGCCGATCGTGATAATGTGACTGTGCATTGTCGGAGACAGTGAGCTCGCAGCTTGTAGCTCGATTAATGTGTTGCATTCCGCCCCTTGGCGTGACGGCTGCCAAGCATTGTTTGGATCGTTTGGATCGTCCCACCAGTCTTTCCTCGTCTTCTCATCTTCTTGAGTGTCTGCTCATCATCACCTTCTGCTTACACATTACTAGCATACCTGCACCGCATCCCCCACCGCACAGCCGCCGCAGACACACCTCGTTTTGGTGCTCGGCGCGTGAGTTCCCGCAGGCCGCAAGGGTGGCCGCGGCGCGGCGCCGTGGTGCCATCCCGTCATAATTGGCGTCATCGCTCCGGTGCCTCCTGACCCGTTCTCTCGCGCCTCTCGTCACTGCGCAGCATACCGCGTCTTGGAAGCTGGGCTGGATGGGAATCCCGGTGGCTCTCGGAACCGGTGCGCCTCGGTCCCCGGCCCCCGTGATCTCCCGCACTGCTGAGGTATCATATCAGTCAGCACACGTTGGCCGGCTGCCGCCGGGAACTCTTTTGCTTTGCGTCGTTGGACGGGTGGGTTGAAGGCAGAAGCGGAGCATGAGAGCATGACATTCGGGTAAACTATGGAAATTTCATCCAAAGACAGTCTGAATATCAGGCTCTCGAGCGCCCATGTGGGTACATGGGCCACGGGTTTTGGCCTTGACGCAGACGCAGCTGGGTGACGACATTGGCCGCACCTTGATCTTTATCTCGCGATCACTTATCGTTTCGTGTTTCGCTCAGTCTTCAAACCGGTGCATCCAACTGCGCAGCCAGCATCCCGACACAGTACGCGATGAGCGCCACCTCCAACGCTCGCGGGCTGAGTCCCGCGCTCCTCTTCATCATCGTCGAGGCCATCGACCACCCCGCCGACCTGGCAAACTTCGCACGCGCCTGCAAGTTGTTCTCCAAGATTGCCCAGCCAAAGCTGTACCGCCGCATTGTCGTGACGCGCCGCAACGCCGCGCGGCTGTTCTACGGCCTACCGCGTAAAGCCGCGCCCAAACGCGTGACGTTGACCAAGCCGGAATGGAATCAACAACTGGAGCTGTTCTCCACCAAGTTTCGAGAAATCATCGACGAACCGTTCGAGGAGGAGGAAGACGAAGCGGAGGAAGCGGAAAATTACCCGGATTGGATGTACGATTCGGCACCCGAGACGGACGACGAGCTCGCGCCACCGGTCAATGCCAATCCACAGGGGGACCCGACGCGATGGGGCGCGACCAAGGACCGCCTCGCTTTGTGCCGTCACCTGACGTTCCTTCAGATACCGCCGCGGGCGCTGCTGTTCGACATTATGACCGAGACGGAGGACAGCGGCTCGGAATCAGGCGGCGACGGCTGGGAAACCACCTATAAATCGCTCTTCCCCAACGTGACCCACCTCGCCTTCTCACCTCGCGCCGTCAGGGACATGACGGAACCAGAGTATTTCTCGGACGTCAGCGAGGGCGACGAGTCGTGCTACTATTTCGCTTTCCTTTTGGGCGGTGGAGCGTTTGGTGTCCCTCGCCACGTCTGCATTACTTGTCCACCGGAATCTCGCAACTCGACCGACGAGTCGTTGTTCCGGTTCATGAGGATGTCGGTGCACGACATGACTAAGGGGAAAGTCAATGGGATGAAGGTCTCCCGCAGACAGGTGCACAAGGAGCTTCGGTATGCCCGACCTGTAATCGTTGTGAACCGCCTGCCCCCTGGCGCTGGTAAGGGTTCGATTACCGTCCATGGCATCCTGTATCCCGACGCGTACGATGTCCACGTTGTCCGAGGACCTAGCTGGCAGGACTTCGCGCTTCCCCTCCTCGGCCGTGGAAGCGAGGCAAGCCGGTACCGCTATTTCTACGCTCCGAAGAGCGACTTTGAGCGCCTGGAGGTCGCGCCCGTCGCTCTGCGGAAGCGCATCAACGCCCTCGAGCAGGTACTCAAGGCGGCGGAAAAGGGATCCACCTTTGAACATATCGGTGTGGGCCGCAACCTCTGCGAGACGGGCGACGAGGTGCTGGACGAGACCGCGGCGATCGAGCGCATCAAGGCCCTCGCCGCATCGGAAGACGTCGCGTATACGGATGCGGCGGATGCCCAGCCTTGCGAGGTGTGTGCATGGAGGGATGAGGGCGTGAAGATGGGGCTGGAGGATCTGCGGGAGTGGGCGGGGTTGGGCCGCCGAAGTGTGCCGACCGATGGCGAAGGTGCGTGAGGGCGACGGCGCGACGGCGGCGGAAGCGGAACGTGAGGCGGCGGGCTGGACGTGGGGGACGGAGTGGGACCGGTTGAAGTAGTCCGTCGGTAGAGATACCAGCGGAGACGGCAGCTAGGGACGCACCCATACTGTGTATAGATTCCAATAGATTCTAGACGGCATGGCTGGCCAAGCCGTCTACGGTTCATGCATGATCGGGGATACATTTCGTAATGCAAAAGGACGTAGGAAGTGCGAAGTGGGCAGGCGACGGCCGCAACGTGCGAGGTGGTCACATGTCACAGTCCTCAGGCTACGATAGCAAGATCCACGACTACGCCGAGGCCGAGGTGCTTGAACGTTTTAGACCCGCGCAACCGCGGCGACAAGTTGGTGTCGCTTCCGACATCGGACACAACAATAGGATGTTTGGCGGCATGTTTTGAATAGCCCGACGCGGCCCGTGCCGACGCCTCCTTCTTGAGACATTGAGTGACGCCCATGGGGGATCCAGTAGAAGCATCTTGCTCACTCAGCAGAACGGCGCATACCGCGCGTTCGTCCGCTCGGGCCGGGCCGAGATTGGATCCTGGGCATCCCATTGCTCTGGATCCTTATCGCCACCCAATGCGACGCGTACGATGCAAGAGAAGAGACAGGTGGCGGCGGGGAGCCATGGGGAAGTGGGGAAGAGCGACGAGTCCTCACTGACCGCTGACCCCTGTTTCCAACGTCGTTGCGAAGGAGACTCTCACGTTCTTATTCACTATGAAGTACAGCGCATTCAGCACAGACGCCGTGCAGCCGGCCGTTCTTGTGAGCGCGGCCGCGCGACATGCATGCCGGTGTCGGCACTGCTGATGTCCAATACTGTGAATGTCCAATACTCGAGGCGTACAATACCGCCACTGTGGTCCATGCCACACGCGTCCTTCCCACGCCCCTCGCAGCCTCGCAGGCCCCCCAGCCGTCCTCCAAACAGGGAATGTATGCTCATGAAGATTGAGACTCAAAGAGAGCTGGGGCTGCGGCATGCAGATGGCCAGAGCGCAACGCGAAGCGGAGTGGATGCGCCGATACGAGCGGGGGGATCCACCCACAACCACTCGAAACATCACTCGACTGTCAGCCTTCCGGATCGGAAAGGAGAGGATGTGGACGACATATAAAGGATGCACACACGTTCTCTTGCGCTTCCTTTTGCTCAGCTCGACACCTCTTCGTATCTTACCCGTTCTCACTTTTAAGCGCTTCCTCTACCTCATCACCTACCTCCTACATCCATCTCCACACCACAATGCTCACCCGCGTTCTTGGTCTCCGCACCTCCCTCCGCGCGGTCCCCCGTGTGTCGCGTCGCGGCGTCGCCACCGCTCCCCACGCCGACCAGAAGCCCGGCTTCGGCGAGGTCCCAGACATGATCCGTCGTGAGTACTCTCCCGCTGCGCCACTCTACATCACTCTCCCTGCTCCCCACTCTCCGTTTCTCTCCCCCTCCCCCACACGCACTAACCCCAGGCATCCCCGTCGACGTGTACCCCCTCCTCACGTTCGTGACCCTCGGCGTGACCTTTGGCTTTATCTACATGGGCAAGGTCCTCTGGACGGACCAGGACCTCCGCCGCCGCCCCTCGCACATGCTCAAGGAGTGATCGGCCCCGTTCCGGTTCCGTTTCACACCAACCCCGCGTAGCAGAGATACATACCATGAGAGAAGTTACAAAGAGTTAAAGAGCACAAGAACGTAGCATGCATGTTGTACGGTGGCCTAGCGGAACGCAGTCGTGATGTTCTCCCCTTTGTTGTAGTGTCTAGTGTACTGTGCGCGCGATAGCTGTCTGGCGTTGCAACGCACGAGCAAGCGGAGTAAGCCGTCGTGGACTCGTCAAATGGCGCACGCTGTAAACAACTGTGGCGCACACTCTCCACATCACCTCGACGCCACAAGACACAAAGACGCGCCCCCGGCGCAGCTCGTTCAACTCTCGTACCGGCCCCGCGGGCATCAGTCGAGAGCAGGGGTCAACATGGTCATGTGAGCAATCAGTGGTCCGTTCACCGTGGCGTCGTGGCAATGTGGTGCTGCAGGGACGTGACATGCATTGGTAGAATGGGAAGGTTGGCGGCACCGCTGTACAGACGCCATCAACCGGGTCCCCGCAGCGATTGTAACTGGGGCCTCACCACCAGCAGTCAGCCATTCTGTTTGGCGCCACGGCGTACCGTACAGATCTGACCAGGACATCTCATCTGCAGTACCGGGGATCCTGTTTGAGTTCAGCAGATCACCAAGGCTGTGGAATGTCCGGTAGTCGTCAAACACAGCGAGTAGCAAACTGATACGGGCTTCCCCGTGGCATGGGACCCCATGTTCTCGACGACTGCTATGCTGCGAGCAGAAGTGGACCGCCGTGTCCGCCGAGCTTGAAGTGGCCCAGTGGCCCAGTTTCCACTACACCTACGGGGCGATTATGATCCGCCAGTGACCTGAAGTCCACTGTGTGAGGAAAGTACGGGGGATGCTCAGGCTCGAGCATTGCGCCAGTTGTATCCGTATGCACCCCCTTGACACTTGGATCATTTCCGCTGAAGGCGAATGAGGGAGGCGGGAATTGGGGGAGAAGAGGTGAACACCGTCTGATGGGCACATGGTGGAGGCTGCTTTGACGAACACGATGCACGACGATCCTGGCGCCCGGTGCAGAGGTCGGGGGCAATAGATGGTCATAAAACATGTTCCCAGTGACTGCCTGCCAGTGACCGCCTGTCGGCCCGAGTCAAGACTGCATGGTGAGTTTCTCGTTCCCCGTTGGGCGTGGGCCGTCACCACCGTCCACAGGTAACAACTTGACGGCGACAACACCAAGCCGTCTGTACTGTATATTCTCACACTCTTACTTTCGCTCAGCTCCACCCATAGGCTAGACCTCTCACCCCTGACACCATACCCCCTCCACACCATGACGGTAAATGAATATGGTGCATGCTAAATGACAACTTCAGATCTCCCGCTCAGAACTCGACGACCAGCTCGGCCTTGACGTCGCCAAAAGTCTGGCGATCAACATCGTATGAGCCGGTGCCGACAATGCCCTGGAGCTCTCCCGACGCGGTCTCGGTGAGAATCTCCCAGTCGGCATGGACGCGGCCGTTGTGCACGTGCCCGCGCTCGCGGAAGATGACGTCGCCCGTCTTGCCCGCGATCTTGCCCTGGAAGAGGATCTGGCCGTCTGGGAATGTCAGTATCAGTGTCCTACGAAGTGCGGGACAATGGCGGCTTGCTGGCTTGCTTTTGTCCGCCAGATCTCACTCACCATAGTAGAACTTGTCGGGGTGCGCCGCGCGGTTCGGGTGGTAGGTCATGACGTACTGGCCGGTGCCGACGCCCTCGACGTCGGGGCCGGAGAACTCGAGGCGCGAGGATCCCGAGCTGAGCTCGAGACCGCGGACGTCCTCGGACTGGTCAATCTCCCACTTGGCGGCGTGGAAGACGGCGTTCACTGGTGTAAGTAAAGTGCCCGGAGGGAAGGGAGGAAATGCAGCTCTCGGGAGGTTGGTTACTCACGCTTCTGGGGGGCGGACATGGCGAGAGTTGTGCGAGTTGTGAGAGTTGTTGGTTTTGCTCGTGAAAGTGTTCGAGGATGGGGATGTGAGGCCCACAGCTGCTGACTTCTTATACCTGCTCACTGATCCGCACATATCACTATCGTTTGGTCGCGAAGACCCACCCCGGATCTTGCGCAACACGTATCCATCCTCCCAACGCAAAAACCGGCCAGACGACTCCACGCCCAGAGCCATTCGCTCATCTATTCTTGCTGACATCAACCCCCCGGTTCCTGCGCCATCGACATCTATTGTCCCACTCATACCCCCGAGACAAAGGCGCCGGGATGTTGACTAATCGTCGGTAGTGAGCGACTTATCCTCGTGGCGTGGTGGGGTTGTAGTTGTGCGCTGGCGCATTGTACGTCGACGTCTGCGCGTTTACACCGAGCGCCACCCGCCACAAGCCGCCTGGTGAGCTCTATGGCGTACAGCACACGTACCCATTGGCCTGGAAGCTTTGCACAATACGCGCAATCCTGCTATCCTGCGATATTGCGATCCTGCTCAACGGAGTGCACGTGGCGTCGGCCGCCGCCACTGACGTCCACAATGGGAGGATCGCCGTTGGCGACAGGGAATGTGCTGTGGCGGGCATGTGGCGCGCCATGCCCCATTGTACCTCCCCCCCCTTTCCCAGACTTGGGCCCATCGTCAACTCAGCCTGGCCATGCGCCGCGCATTGATCGCCACCACGCCGCCATGTTCATCGTTGGCTGCAGGCTGGCTTGGTGCTCACCTGATAGTCCCCATTGTGTCGGGCCGCGAACATCGGGGCCGCACATGATATGCCAGGGCAAAGTGCTCAGACCGTCGGGCAGCCGAGTGATCATCCGGGGTTTCGCTCATGACTGGCTGACGTCCGGACGCTTGGCCTGGCGTACAGTATCTTCCAAAGGGCGATCATTGTTGAGTGGGCTCTGTTCAACCATGTCTTTTCTCATTGTTATTTTCTTCTTTTGTTCCTTCCTCATGCCTGCCTGACAATGTTTGATCACCGACCTCGAGGTCCTGCCGGTGTCGTTCTCGGGCGGCACATCTTCGTCATGTTGAAACTTATGGTAGGTTACATCAAGGACCAGGGCCTATGTCGGCCTCTTGTGATGCTGTGAAGCTGTCACGGACAGGGGATCGCAAATGTGTGGCATCGCCTGCCCAGAGGTCTGGAATGTTCCGAGTCCAGAATAGGACCACACTTTCGGATCAGACGAAAACCTGGAGCATATATCCTCGAGCTGCGTGGTGTGTGCCGAGGATGCCGAGTGTGGCACCGCGGGAGCAGCGAACCTTATTCCTTGCTGTTGAGATTGTGGCGCTGGGCGGCTTTGTCGGTATGCACCGCTGCTCCAGCTTGAATGATGGTTTTTTTGGTGAGTTGTGGTTATTTTTGGTCGGGCGTGGTGCTCAAGACGCGCTTTGTCTCTCGCCGGAGTTCGCGCATTCAGTTCCGGCGCTAAGGAGTCGCATACTGGAATCCTGCCTGCCGGTACCGCTGCACCGCTCCGTGGCATAATGAGATCAGGCGAGGTGTTGTTCGTTTCCGCCACGGCCAGAGAGGGGAGGGCACGTACCGGCTCCCAGGTTAACGCAACCCCACGCTTTTAGCCGGGCGGAAGATAGCGGAGGCGCAAGGCAGGCGACAATCGTAATGAACCAAAGCAAAAAGCTTTGTGGGATACGGTTTCCGCCCCTGCTCGGATGGAACAATAGGGACTATCTCTGACCTCTATTCCCGTTAAGAGTGTTAAGTCTAATGTTCCGCGGTTGGCGACGTCATGAGACTGAAGGCGTGGGCTGGATGGGGAACTAGGCACGCGAGAGACAGGCAAACGATTGCGGCGGGGAAGACAACGACGAAGCAGAATCAAGGCTTAGAAGAGACTGCAAAAGTCTGGAGCTGGGCTTCCGAGATCCAAGGATGCGGAAGAAGAGAAAATAACAAGACTAGCGAAACGGAACAGAAGCGATGAACCAGCGTCATCATTGGGTAACAACAAACGGAACAATGTTACGACAAACAATCAAACGAACGTGGGAGCGGAATTAGGTCGTAACAGCATCCGCGGGCGGAAAGGAACAAGCTCTATTCAAAGACAAGCGGAGGGCACCTAGGCACTGACTGTTTGGTGGAGTGAGAGCCGATATGTGTGCCGGCTTGCACATTGAGCATCTCTACCTAGGTCGTGTGGGACGGGCTCAGCCATGGAATCTGTCATACTCGTCATAAAGGCAACGCCGTAACGTCTCTGCAAAAGAGCTCACTATCAGATCGTCAACCGAGCGATCTGAGCCTTTATGAACCGTTGAGTCCGTGACAGAAACACAAAACATTACGGAGAGCGCCCTACATGAGAGAACGACAGCTCAGGTCTCGATGGCTTGCCACTTGCCTCAACCCCATCTGGTGTCCTCCATTCCCCCGGACTAAACCCTCCCCGTCTTCATCTTCGCATTCGCCTCCGACACCAAATCAACTGTATCCCACTGCCGCTGTTCGGCACCGTATCCGCGTTCATCCCGGCCGAGCCGCAAGCCACACAAAACTGTGAGCATCGCGGAAGGAGTGCCTGTGTAGACCAGCCGGAGACCAGCCGGGCGGCGTCATCGTCATCCGTCCTCGCTATATTTGACAGTTTGTCGGAGTCAGCGGGGAAAGCCATTTCAGTATCAAAGTTTGTCAGTGCCTCGTCGCTGTGGTCCTTGTGAAACCCGTCTTTTTTTGAGCAAAAAGTTGCTATTCTGTTCAGGAGTTCCGCGACGAGCTTGACTGACCTTGAATGATATAAAAGCTGTGATGAGTCCATACTTCGAGATCTATGTCAACCTCTTCTCCCTCCCACCTCTCAACGCTAATCCACCTGACTCGTTCATAGCTCTTCAGGCCAACCACCATGAAGCTCCTCGCCCTCGTCGCCATGACGTACCTCTCCACGGCGTCCGCGTTCGTGACCCTCCTCCCGCAGGCCCAGAGCAACATGTGTGTCGGCTGGGTTTCGTGGAGCCCGAATGCGAATCTCCTCATGTGAGTGGATATCAGTAAGAGGGGTGCGATGGGTGTACGTTTGCACCTTGGCGTACGATCCACGTCCAATGTTCCTGGAGTTTCACCCTCCCACCTTTGTCCGTCGCTCATGCCAGGATGCCTTGCCTGCCCGCTTGGGCTCCCCTCTGGCGCTGGTCATGGGGCGAGCGCACCCCGACGCCAATCCAGTTCGCGAACAACCCCTTCTTCTGCGCGACCGCCAACGGCGCTGGCCAGCCGGTCAACCTTACGCCATGCAATGGCCAAGGGCAGCAGATCTTCAATCATCAGTGGGACGGGACGATTGCGCTCAGCTCGAGTGAGTAGCGGGGGGAGGTTATCAAAGGAGAAGCTTAAAGTCTCCTCAAATTGGGAAACAAGAGATCTCGGAGCGAGCGGGAGGCAGACCGCTTTGTCCTATCGGAAGCCCATCCCATTTTCCATCGAGCTCGCCCCCCTCGTAGCTCGGCCTTCACTGACACCAGACCCGTCCCTCTGCCTTGACGCGGGCAACGGCATAATCAGCGAGGTGATCACGTTGCAGCCGTGCACTTCGTGGAAGCCCGGGCAGCGGTTCAACGTCGGCTGGGCGGCGCGAAAGCGGGGTATTGAAGAGCGTGCTGCGACGATTGCCGCGCGTGATGATGAGGTGAGTGCAGCTCGTGGGAGACGGCGATGTGATTCAAGATGACCCCCGGCGATGGCTGTCTACTTTACTGACCACCTCAGGAAAACCCGTTCAAGATTGAGGACGTCGCCACCTCGCTGGAGTGGCTGAGGAACGCCACGGCCGCGGCGCAGGCCGAGGCCTAGGGCGCGAGCGCACGCCTCTCTCCGCGATGCCGATAAGAACCGAAAAGAGAGGGAGGATAAAGGAATCACTGAAAGAAATCGGCAGAATCAAGTCAGGATCCAGTCAGAATCAGAACAAGAATCAGCAAAAGAATGAGATCAAAATGCGAACCGGCAACCGAATGGCGAGAAAAACAACTGTTTGGTAGTGTCAAGTCATGAAAACAATGAAGTCCCCTGCGGCGTCCACTGCGGCGTCCATCACGTTTGTCAGCAAGCTGTCGGGAGGTCAGTCTCATGTCGCGATCCAGTTGTCGTGGTGGATGTGGAGACTGACAAAGTTGCTTAGAAGGTGGCGGGAATCGGAATGTTTATGGAATACGAGTCACGTGACCCCCACTCGTGATTCTCGATCCTCAAGGCCATTTCCATGGTATCAGAGTCGACACGGCTCACTGCACACTGCACAGTACCGACTACACTGCGATGTGAGATGTGAGCATGCATGAGTTAGGGTGTGGGTCCTTCCCGATGCCCAATCTGCAGCTCGACACCCTCGATATGACAGAGATAAGTGGGCGAGAGGGACGAGCGGCATCTCGGTTCCACCCAGCCTATTCTCCGACCGGAGTTGGCCTCGGATCTCGGCATCCTCCGCCATTCTTGTTCCCAATGCTGTTTACCGAGAACCGGGCAGGCAGCTCACATGACCTCCTCGATCATCGAGGTGGCCGCCGAGTGCCCAACCACGCCGCCTCGATACCACCTCAGCGTCATGCATCTCTTTTAGATCGTCGTCTTCCACTTCATGACGATGGATCTCTCCGCGCTCGGCCTCGAGCTCGACGCGCTCCGCCGCGCGCGGCGTGGCGACGGGCAGCCAGAAACCTCTGCTCTCTCCACCTCTCCCGGCTCTGATGGATCCGAATCCCTGTCCCCGCCATCGTCGGCCAGCACTTCTCCCACGACCTCCTCCCGCGTCCTTGCAGCTGAGAATACCGCACCCGAGAACCCCTATCCCCTCTGCCTCCTCTGTCTGACACGCACACCCTCCGCCGTCCTCCTCCCATGTACGTGACATGGCTTCCACATCTCAAAGCTCACAGCGATATCAGGCGCCCACCTCAACTTATGTCACCTGTGCGCCCCGCTGCTGATGCACAAGTCACGGCCGTGCGAGGCAAGCGAAGCGAGTCCACCGTCGACCGCAGATCCGCACCGCGACGGCCGGGTGCCGTACAACGTTGCGCTGTCCCGCGCACTGGCCGGCAGCAGCCGCCGGGGCGTGGGCGGATATATTCCTCCGCGGGAGGGTGTGCGCGGCGGCGAGATGCGCGGGCGCGACCTGCTCGACTCTGCACAGGGGAGCGGGCTCGCGCGCGCGAGCGCCGACGGCGGGCAGGTGTTGCTTTCTCTGGATGGGCCGCAGGCGGCGCAGTGCCTTGTCTGCCGCCAGGGCGTGAGTGGGTGGCTGAGGGTGTATACGGGATAGGGAGTGTTTGTATCTGTCGTGATCTTGTAAAATTGTAGGTTGTAGGCTTGGGAGCTGGATTGCATTCGTGTCTAGGGGCAGCTGTTGGGGAGGAGTTGCGATGGGAGGAGAGACGTTGCGATGCTGATATCGATAGCATGGGTGTCTTGGACAATTGGACAGATGGGATGGATGGGATGGATCGAGGATGCATCGAGTGCCCCATACAGGGTTCTGCGTGTGGGGTTGTGGGGGGAGATACTGCGGAGCCACCACGCTGCCGAGCAAGCAACCAGCACAGGGCTAGCTGTACAGATCCCTTTCGCTCGCTCACCGCTTTCGCCGTGGCTCTCGCCATATGCATTGCTGTCCTCGCTATCTCACCCGGCATCTATACTGCAAAGATATCGCTTGTGATCAACGTCCAGGATGCAGATGTCTGAGTGATTGGTATCAACCCCGAATTGCAAGCTGACGCAGGTGGCGTCAGGGAAGCCGAGGTAGGGGGTGGAGGGTGAAGGGGAGTAGCCACCAAAACACGCTGTCCCACATTCAAGAGATATCGATCCAAGGACGTTCTCAGACGTGTTTCGGTGCGCGTATGCAGATGATGCGATACATGCAGTCATCAGAAGTATGAAAGAGAGAGACGTGTCAGAGATAGTGGGTTGTGGTTGTTTTTGTGGAGACGCGAATGGATGGGGTGAGTGGGGGAAAATTGTGGCCCCATTCCTACACGCGTGCGATAAAAGCTCCGCGCCCTGAAACACACAGCATGCAGAGAGATAAACCACTTCGAGGCAACTCGGCTGTGTCCACGACGACGACGACGACAACCGCCTGATGACGAACAGCATCCTTCAATCCTCTCATTCTTTCTTATCGTCGCCATCTACACCCTAGACACCTAGATTTCAGACACATCCCGATCGCGACTGCATAGAATCACACCGCCGGCCCCCTTTCCTCGCCGTTGCCGGTAGCGCCAACCAGTGCCAAGGGATTCTTCCATCCGCCGGTTGCGTTGTTACTTGATACACTACTGCGCTCCCTCTTGTTTCTCCTTTGTCACGCCGCTCCCTCCAAACCTATACCCATCCACCTTGATCTCACCACGTCACAACTCTTGCATTTGCACTCACTCTCCCTCTCTCCTCCACTCCCATCCCCACCGCACGCGGCAGCAGCACCATGGCCGACACTCGCCTGCGCGGCAACGGGCTGCTCTACAGCGTGAGCGTGTTCCTCAGCATTGGAGTATGGCTCTTTGGGTGCGTGCATGAGATGAGAAAGGATGCAGCTGACAGCAGATACGACCAGGGGTAGGTTTAGTGGCGAGTCGCGAGTCGCGAGGTCGCAGACAGCGGGCGCGAAGCTTCCTCTTCCTGCACTCCACTCACACCGCAGCGTCATGTCCGGCGTTATCACGGGCCCGTATTTCAAGTGAGTCGGACGCTGAACAGAGCTGACTCCCAGAGCATATTGTGAGCCCCGATGCCGGGCGTGCTAACGATAGTCAACCAGCCGACGGCCACCGAGCTGGGCAAGTGAGTCGAGTTGCGCGGCGTCGTGCATGGCTGACGGACAGTATGGTCGCGGTGCTTGAAATCGGCGCATTCAGTGAGTCCTGGCGTCTTCCCTCTATCCATCCAGTCTTGCCTTCATCTTTCTCTCTTCTCTCTCTATCTTCCACTTCTCTTTCCGACATCACCCATGGCTCTCTACTCACCGCAGTCACCTCCCTCCTTGCTGCCGCCTCCGCGGACAGGTATGGCCGCCGCATGACGATGCGCATCGGCGCAGCACTTTTCTCTATTGGCGGCTGTTTCCAGACGTGGTGCAACGGCTACCACATGATGGTGTTTGGCCGCTTCGTGTCCGGCTGCGGCGTCGGCATGTTGAGGTGGGTGCTGGCTGGCAGACCTCAAAGCACCGAACGTATCTCTCGCAAGTTATGCTGACAAGCAGTATGGTGGTTCCAATCTACCAAGCAGAGAGTGAGTTCCAACCTGTCCTTCCCTCTCTAACGGCAGTCTCACCGCCCGCTCTTCGCGGCTTCCTTGGCGCGCTCGAGTTCACCGGTAACATTGTCGGCTACAGCTCGTCGGTGTGGATCGACTATGCGTGCAGCTTCATCGAGTCCGACTGGTCGTGGCGTCTCCCGCTCTCGATCCAGATCCTTGGCGGCCTGACCCTCGGCTTGGGAAGCTTTGTCTGCCCCGAGTCTCCGCGTTACCTCATTGACAAGGACCATGACGAGGAGGGCCTCAACGTCATTGCCGATTTCCAGGGAAAGTCGATCAACGACGAGGGCGTGCAGCTCGAGTACCAGGAGATCCGCGATGGAGTCATTGCTGATGTGAGTGGCGATATCATCTCACCAGAGGCAGGAAACCTCGAGCAGTCCAAGTTGACAACAGCGCGCTGTCGGTGACCGCTCGTACAAGGCGCTCTGGACACGATACCGTGGGCGCGTGCTCATCGCCATGAGCAGCCAGCTCTTCGCGCAGCTGAACGGCATCAATGGTGGGTCACCACATGTTGATGCGCTGCTAACCCATCAGTTATTTCCTACTATGCTCCTTTGGTGCGTACATCCATTCGGGTTTCCTCCTCTCGTTGTTCACCTTCTCATTCACCGTGCTCGCGCACTTTCTTCCCCGTCCCTCGACGCCTTGTACTGACCACCGCGATTCACAGGTATTCGAGCGTGAGTCAGCGCTACTTTCTTTCCACTGACATTCAGAGGCCGGATGGATTGGTCGCGACGCGATTCTCATGACAGGCATCAACTCTCTGTTTTACGTCTGCAGCTCCATACCTCCGTGCGTTGGCGCGCTTCCCGCTCTGGATCTCACTAACCCCACAGGTGGTGGCTCACGGACCATGCCGGGCGTCGTCCCATCCTTCTGTGGGGAGCCGTCGCAATGGCGATCGCGCTCAGCGCCACTGGATGGTGGATCTACATTGACCAGGCGATCACGCCTAAAGCTGGTGAGTGGGCTGTTGCCAAAGCAAGTAGCCCATTGCTCACCCCCAGTCGTCGCGTGCGTTATCATCTACAACTTTGCATTCGGAATGAGTTGGGGCCCGATTCCCTGGCTCTATCCGCCCGAGATTATGCCTCTGCCCTTCCGCGCAAAGGGAGTGTCGCTGTCGACTGCTACTGTGAGTGTCTAAGTCGCCGCAGTTTGCTCATTCCAGAACTGGGTCGCCAACTACTGGGTCGGAGTGACCACCCCGGTGTTCCAGGAGCTCATCGGATGGCGTCTCTACCCGATGCACGCCTTCTTCTGTGTGATCTCGTTTATTCTCGGTGAGCGATAAGGGATATGAAATTTTGGCTGACATTTAGTCTACTTCCGTGCGTGGCGCATGCCGCATCGGCGCCTTGATGCTGACCTCAGTTTACCCCGAGACGCGCGGTGTGCCCCTGGAGGAGATGGACCGCCTGTTCGGCGACGGTGCGTTGTGTGTGTCATCTGTGACTGACGGCAGAATCTCCACCTGCGTACGACGATGTGTGCTCCACCTCGGATATGGAAGACATGGAGGAAGGGGGCACCGAGACGGAGACGTCCTCGCTTGTCCCAAGTACACGTGCTGGGCGGGGCAACTCACATTCCCGCCGGTCGTCGTCTCTGCCCAGCTCCCGCTTGGGGTCCCCGGTACCCAGCGCGCGGCACGACAACTCGTTGCTCGGACGAGTGACGGATGCATTCGAGGGGCTCGTTGGCGGGCGGCGCAAGCGCGACCAGCCTAGCCGTGGACGATACAACACGATCGGGAGCGACTAGGAACTCGCGAGTGAGTTGGCTATCCAGGTCTAGGCAACGTGATTTGCATTCCGCTGACGGCAGGGCTCGACACCAGTGAGCCGAGAAGCCCATCACCAGGCTCGCCGCGCACATAGAGGATGGGGGAAAGGTGGGCTGTGTCACCTGACTATTATAGCCAATACTCGCCACCTTTCTGTCTCTCCACTGCCCCACCCCATTCCGCGCGGTCGATGCCGAGCCTCACCTGCATGATATATTTGTAGCATAGTCTTTTTTGCTATGGCATGAGAATGTTTCCCGCGTGGGTCTTCCTTAATACCCTAAGAAGGGCTGGGAGGGGCTGGGCTTTGCTGGGCAGGAGTACAGGATACTTCCCCGCATGGCCCCACGGTGGGGCTTGATTCAAGCAATGGAGCTAGTAGGTTGGACCCGGTGGAGGAGAGAGCAAGACCGGTGTTTGAGAGTAACAAATGGGCCACACAGGGACGAGTCATTACCATTCCCATTGCGCCATGGGCCCCTAGGAAGCTAGGATCTCGGTGACCTACCTACCGATACTTGCCGCAGGCCGCAGGGCCGCAGTGGCCATGTTGCCAAGTGCCATCTGGCCAGTGGGGGTGGGCTCAATCGAGATGGACGCATATGGACGAGGGCCTGGAGGGGATGCTAGGGACTGGATGTAGGGTTGGAAACGTGTACGATGCAGGGCCAGGGGGCGGACGGGGAGCCTGCGGGGTGTGTGAATGGGTGCTTTGAGTGCTTCAGAGCTTCAGAAACCAAGAGAGTACGTGCATGTCACTGGATATACCGCCAGGATATGCGGGAAAATGCAGGAAAAGAAGAGCGGCAGTGGCACCATGTGGGGTCATGGGGTATAGCCCATGCCGGGCCACGCAGTACTAGTGGGTACAGTAGTGAATAACAAGCATAGCCGCGGGGAGGTGGGCATTAAGCATCCTAGATGGCCGCACCTGACACAGCTCTAGAGATTGGGCAGAAACTGAGCACGATGGACAATGGCAATTACAAGATGGGCATCGATGATGGCCATGTGAGCAGCAACAGACAAGAACCAGTCGTAGTGTGGAGGTTTGTGGAAATCGGGGCGCCGCACCGCAATCACCGAGGAGGGGGATGGGGATGCTCGAGTAAGCATCGAGGCTGGATGCAAGGCAGCACTTTTTCGTACATCGGCCACAGACTGTGGCAGCGGTCTCGGACTCGATGATGGCGACGAGCACAGCGGCGCCGACATGCTTTGGTGATGGCGATGCATGCATCTCTTCTACAAGCGTGTTGTTTGTGTTGAGCCCAGTCCGCCAGTGCCAGTTTGCCGAGGTTATCTTGGTCCAATAAGAGCTCAGTCCGGGCGGGGACTTATCGGGCTACACACAACAGCACCCGGCGTAGCCGAGGGAGAGAGCCAGAGGGGGGACCCCGGAGAGCGAGCATATGGGAAGTGGAACAACGAGGGATACCATCCATTCCATTACAATCCACATGCTCATCTCCTCATTCTCTCATTCACTCCCATCTCCATCTCTACTCACTCTACATCCACGATGGCCGACCTGATGGCCTCGGCCCTCCTCTCGCCGACAAACACCAACACGACGCCGACAAACCCGCTCATCCCGAGCCCGACAAACCCCCTCATCCCCAGTCCAGTCAACACGTCGCCAAACGCCGCAATCTCCCCGCCGTCGCGGCTGCCCCCGCGCATCGCCCCGCGCGCAGGCGAGTCGGAGCCCGTCGCGAGTGCCGTCGCCGCCAGGCGTGACGAGGGCGATGCTGCCAACGGAACAGTGCTCCTCGAACGGAGGAAGCGGGGGCGAAAGAGGTATAGCTGTGCAGAGTGCCGGCGGTGAGTCGCACCGGGAGCAGGGGTGGATAGCGGTACTGCCCGCCTCCCGCTTCAAGCTCTGCCTCCTTCGCTGACCCCAGACTCAAGCTGAAATGCTCAAAGTCGTGGCCGTGCACCATGTGTGAGCGGCGCGGGTGCGCGTCCATCTGCCCCGACGGCGTGATGGAGCGCGAGCGGCGGAAAAAGTGGGTAGAGTCCAGCGGATCATCTGATGTATCCGTGATACATTTGCTGCAATACTGACCCCAGGGCGGAACCCGTGAGCGAGCTGCAGCAGCGGATAGCGATTTTAGAGGCGGCAATGATGGAGGATCGGCCGACGGCGGGGAAAAGCACAACCGCAGCGCGCCCAGCACAAGACGAGCGGGACCGCACCGAGAAGCGGTCAGACCGGCCAACGTCTGGCGACCCACACGTTGCCGCCACGGCGGGAAGCCTTTCCATCGGCACCGGCGGCGCGGCACGCTACGTCGGTAGTCTTGCGGGCAGCGCCTACCTCCGCGACCGGGAGGAACGGGAGCAGGAGCGTGCAGGGGGGAGTGGCAGCGGGGTCAACGTACCTGGAGCTGGTGTCGCTGTCGGTCCATCCTTGCTCGAGCCAGCGGAACAGCGCCGCGAAGTGCCTCCCGGAGTCGCCGAGGGACGGCGCTACGTGGCGGACATCCAGACCCTGCTCCCTGACTGGGAGGAAGGGCGCGGCATGACAGAGGCGTACTGGGACAATGTGAACTGGATGTGAGTTGGAATACTGACTACCACTGACGGCAGCCACCAGGTCATTCCACGGCCGACATTCGACAACGAGTATCTTCCCGCCGCGTACGACGGCACGGCGCATCCGCACCAGCTTGCATGCGTGTTCTTTGCGATGGCACTCGGGGTCATGTTTGACCTCTCGCGCCCGCCGTTCCACCCGCGCAGCCGGGAACTCTTTGCGCTCGGTCGCGAATGTCTTGAGCGCACACATGAAAAGGCCAGCCTGGCCACTGTCCAGGCTATGATCATGCTCGGCACCTATGTCCTCAACGACAGCGGCGAGACAAGTAAGCTAGATCCGGGAGCGCGCCTGACACCAGACGGCAATGGTGCGGAGAGCTACTGGCCACTCCTTGGCAACGCCGTCAAGCTTGCGCTCTCGGTCGGCCTCCATCGCGACGGCGAGGCGTTTGGCCTCGACGCCCGCCACGTCGACGAGCGCCGCAAGGTGTACTGGGAGCTTATGGTAGGCGGGAAACTGATTGTCAGCTGACAGCAGGAATACGACCGCACGCAGGCACTGGCGTTTGGCCGCCCATGTGGGCTCAGTAACCGCCACGCAGATACAAAGTTCCCCGTAGCGGACGGGCACTTTTTCGTCGACGACTCGGGATGTGAGTCGCAATATGATGGATGTTTTGTGCTGATGCAGACCACCACGCCAAGCACTGCCTTGTCAAGATGCTCGAGAGCGTCGTCGACATTCAGGTGCAGCCCACGCCTGTGCCATACTCGGCTGTTGTCGAGCTTGATGCTGAGCTGCAGGACTGTGAGTGTGGGGATGTATTCCTGCTGACGGCAGTCCGCAAGTCGCTCCCAGAGACGCTCATGTGTTCGGTTGCGATCCAGGACCTCCCGCTGGATGCGTCGCTGCATCCGCATCTTGTGTTGCAGCGCTTTGGCATCCGCCTGTTCATCGCCGAGGCGCGGCTGCATCTCAACCGCGCGGCCTTTGTGCAAGCGCTCAAAGCGTGCCCGCAGGCACCAAGCCACGGGACGTTCGCGACGGCCTTTGTCGCGCTCTACGAGTCTGCACAGGAGATTGTGCAGGTTGTCAAGCAGCTCGTGCTCTACTCGCCAGCCCTGGCCGAGCGGTGGTAAGTACAATCCGAAAGGCCAAGCTCACCCCAGGTGGTTCTTCTGGTTCCACGCGTTCTCCGCGGCAGTGTGCCTCGCCGCCATCCCGATCGAGGCGCCGACGTGCGGTTTTGCGACGCCAGCCTTCAGCGGTCTGTCGATCGTATGCGACCTCTCTGCCGCTGCTCGTGACGGCTGCAGAGTAAAGGACGGCTTGAACACTCTCCTCGGGCTGCGCAAGCGTGCGCGCGAGCGCCTCGACGCCGCCCGTCTCCGCGCCAACGCGCCTCCGGAACCAAAGGAGGTGAAGGACGACGAACTTCACCGCCTTCTTCTTGCCGAGCGCACCCGGCCGCGCGAGCGCCGCGACTCGCAGCGCAGCGTCGACACCGACGACCTGCGTACCCCATCCCTTGCGTACATGGCCGTACCGAACCCTCTTGCGCCTGTGCGCCCGGGACTGACGCTTGCGGGACTGAGCGCCAGCGGTTCTGGGAACCCGAGCGGAGCGCCGAGCGTGAGCGGCAACCAGCCCATCGGCTCGAATGCCATGGCCCTCTCCCTCTCCCCCGAAGTCGCGCTCAGCCAAGTCATGGACGAGCCGAGCGTAGCTGCCGGCCCGACGATCCCGCTGTGGCCCGACGCGGCGAGCGTGCTCATCGACTATGCGGGACTCGAGGGGAGCGCGTTTGAGATGAGCATCCAGCCGTTCCTCTCCCAGCTCGAGGGGTATGCGTGGGGGACATGATATTTATACGTTTTCTGTTTGGGTTATCTTCGTACACGCGTGCGTTAGCTTTGGTGCTCTTTGGTCTTCTTTGGTTCAAAAACGTAGCATGTATGTATATGGGTATCATGGCACAATCACACGGTCAGATACGGGGCACACTATAGAACACGAGATACACAACAACATCCGACAGAGATCACGACTGCCGCCGCGGCGTGCCCGCACGCGACGGAGGGGGGTGCGGCGGAGGGGGGTACGTCTGCTGCGGTGCAGCAACGGTTCCCTCCCACACGCCAATTTCCATGCCCTCGCGCCATCCGGCATCCTCGTCCTCGTCGGCCATTTCGCGGCGTTGCCGATCGCGCTCTTCGTCCTCGGGAGACATTGGCATCTGGACAATAACCGCGACGCGGAGCGGCTCGTCGTCCTCGAGGTGCAGATCCGCCGCGCGCTCCAGCTCGCTCTCGCGCGCCGCAGGCGCAGCAGGGTACTGCGGCACGTACGTAAAACCGTACCGCAGCAAACCGAGGACGGTCGTCGGCGGTGCAGGGACCGGGCCGGGGGACGTCTGCGGGCTCGGCAGCTCGGGAATGAGCGAGTGGGCCGTGAGGGGCTGGGGGTTAGAGAAGCAGAATCGACGACATGTGGGGGACGCGGGGACGTACCTGAATATGGCTCCACTCTGAATCGGAACATGAATCGGCATCGGCGGCGATCATCTGCTCCTTCTCGCCGCCGTCGTCGACGGCATCCCACATGATGGGGATGCGCATCCAGCGGCGCTGCTTTCTGCGCCCGACGCTCGCCCAGTGCTCTGGCGGCCCGGGCGGGATCGGGCGGAACAGCGGCGCCGGCTCGTCGCCCTCCCCTTCGCGCCACCACGAGACGGGCTCGCCGCGCGCAATCGCCAGCTGCGTGGCTGTGCGATACCGTCGTCGCATGCGGTGGCCCCGGAGTGTCAGGATCGCGGCAAAGACGATGAGCACGACCAGGATGCCGAGAAGCTGGAATTAGTATTTGCGGCTTTGTCACTGCGAGTGGGCAGGAAGACAGTGGTGCTCGTTTGCGACTGGAGCGCTAGGGGCTATTCTCCGGTACGACCTGGTCTCGAGCAGAACTCTCCCGCCGAAACCTCCCGCCTGGCGACTTACAACGAGGTAATACACATCCGGCCTCGGGCCCTTGTGCTCGGCCCTGGCGGTAGTCCCCGTCGGGCCGGGGACGGCGGTGTCGTCGTCGGTGGCGGAGACGTCGACGAACGTGTGGTGGCCCGTCGGCGTGGCCGGGGTCGCGGGGGTGGGTGTGTTGAGGGGCTGTCCGAGGAGGCCGCGGGAAGAAGAAGAGGTGAGGGGTTGGCCGAGGAGGCCGCCGGCAGAAGAGGTGCTGACGGCCGAGGCCGGGGTGATTGTTGGCTGGGGCGCGCCGGGCGGCGTCTGCGTGGTGGCGGACATTGTGCCCGCGGGCGTGGACGGGAGAGATTTGGCCGAGGGGAGGGATGTGGGTGTTGTGTTGGTAGTTGTGAGCGATGGAGAGGATGACAAGTGGAAAGAGTGCAAAGTTAGTGTTCTCGATGTCGTTGGTTTGTTGGAGCACAGCAACTCCGCAGTCGGCGCGGGGGGAAACAGTGTCCGAGAATAACATTGCACTGCAGACTTGGTGCATCAGCAGTCGCATGGTCGGGCGATATCGCCTTTTCTTTTGGCAGCGTATGCTTATGCATCCTTCCCGCACTAGTCCTGCTGCGCTGCTCGCCACCACTGTTCTGCTTGTCGCCATCGCTGCATGCATGCTCGTCGTCGTCGAGGGACATGACGACGAGATCTCTGCGGGGAGGATGCGTGGGAATCACCTTTATCCGCTCCCCCCACTTGAGGTATTCGCCACCAGCATTAGCGCATCATGGCATCCAGAAGAGTCGACATCTCTTTTCCAACCTCCACTCTCACCACCACGACAACACCCATCATCATGTCCGACGGCCTGCGGCGCCGTCCGGGACCCGCGCCAAAGCTCATCGAGGGCCCGGGATCGGGACAGCGCAGCTTGTATTCCCAGCATGTGCTTGATGTGAGTGCGCGCGGCGGCCGAGCAACCGACAGCAAACGGAGCAGACTGACATCTCCAGGAGGACACATACACCGACGCGCTGAGCCACATTATCCAGCGCGACTTCTTCCCGAACCTGCCGCACCTGCACGCGACGAACGACTATCTCTTGGCGCTGGCAAATAACGATGCCGGGCTGCTGAGCAGCTCCATCCGGCGTCTGGCGGCGATTGCGGCCGAGAAGGAAGGGAAGGGAAAGGGTGCCACTCCCAGGCGGCGGCGGAGGAGCGAGGGCGATGAGGATCGGCACCATTCAGCGGAGCGCGAGCGGCTGCGGCGCGAGTTTGACATGGCGAACACGCCGTACATGAACGTCGGGGCGCGTGGGTGGGACTCGCCGGAACGCGATGACGACGAGCGTTCCCGCCGAGCAGCGAGCCCCGCCGCGGGTCCGTCCAAGCGGCGAAAAGCAAATCTCGTACGGGATGACCTCTCCCTCGACGCATTCCAGCGGAATTACACGTCCGAGGATAACGCGAGCTTTGCGCAGATTGTCGATGCGGAGAACAAGCAGCGGCGGGCGGAGAAGGCGTGGGCGTGGGAGGCGGAGCGCGTCGCGGAGGACAAGCGGCTTGCTGGGGAGGAGAGGCGCAAGATGATCCTTGACGTGGCAACGAGCGGCGGGTGGCGCGTCGATGCCCAGGGGAGGCGGTTGATCGGCGGCCTCGGCGAGGGCGCGCGCGGCGACGGCGAGGCGTGGAAGGAGCGCAAGATGATCACGGCGGGGGACAGCGAGCTAGCGGGCGAGAATGGCGAAAACGCCCCGTCGTCGGCTCTCACACTCGTTCCAGATTCCTCCTCGAGCTCCGGTGCGCTGATCAAACATACCTCCGCGTCGTCCGCATCCGCTCTCCCACCACCCAGCGTCACCGAGAAGCCCCTTCCCTCGGACCACCCGCTCTCGCGCGCACTTGAGACAGCCGGGCTGCCGACGACGGCACTCGTTTCGACAAGCGACGGCGCGATTGTCCCGCAGCACGAGGTCGCGAGCGGGAGCGGCGAGGGGCGCGGGCGCGGTGCGGCGGAACGTGCCGCCCGCACCAGTATCGAAAAACGGGTGATGCAGGACGACGCGAGGGATAAGGATTCGACGCAGCAGTGGAAGTACAAGGTGAGATTTTACGGAAGCTCTTCTGACGGCAGGCGATGAACGGCCTCATGTTCCTCCCGGACGCGAACGAGGACCCGTACCCGCGCCCGCGGGATAAGGACAAGGCGCCGCTCCCGAATCCCCCGAGCATCGCGTACCGCAATACGCGCATTCCCGAGGAGGAAGAGGAGGCGGGAAGTAAGGCGGGGAGCACGATACGAGGAAGCAGTCCCGCGCGCTCGTGGGTCGATGCCGCCGTACGCGGTCAGGACTGTAAGTCAGATGATCCTGGTCCGTAATGATCTGACCGCAGACATCCCACCAGAAGAGAGGGACGACCACACGCTCCTGCCCACCGAAGCGGACCCCGACCCCGAGGAACTGCCCCCGCTCATGACGTGGGGCACGCTGCTGGCGACCCCGCGCCGGCTGGACGGGCCGGAAGAGCCGCAGGGCCCGTCCTTCCGCCTGCCCGAGAACAAGCGGCGCGACGAGATCGGGCGCAAGCTCGGCGCTAAAGCCGGCCGCTCAATCGCGGATCGTGCGCGTTCATATGCTCCGGAGAAGGGAAGTGCGAGCCCGCGCTTGACCGATGCGCTGCGCGCTGCCGCAAAGAAGACAAAGGGAGGAGATCGCGGGTCAGGCAGCATGCTCCCGCCTGCCACGCCGCAGCGCGGCAACCTCACCCCCGCGGCGCGTTCGCTCCTCGACCGCAGTACCGGCCGCACGCCGCAGCGGAGCGGCGGCCTTGGCTTCGGTTCTGGTGGGAGCGCGCGTGGGGCTGCGATGGACCGTAGTGCTGGGTGGGGGCGCAGCGGCGTCGGTGCCAAGAGCTGGACGCCGAGCCCCGCGCCGAGGAGGTAGAGGGGGCGACATAGTCATGCACATGCACATCATCACATTAGCTGAACTGCATACTGGAGATACGGATGCCACTACACTGGAGCTGCTGCCGTCCACCGCAAGGATATCCCAAACGTGGGTATATAACTGAGACCGAACCTGTCGTACAAGTCGTGGGCTTAGCATTGGCATCCCGAGGCCTGCGGAACCTCTTCGGCGGGTGCCGAGACATCGATCTCTGGATGTTAGCGAGATTTTGTCGGAATTTCAGAAACAGAATACGCCTCCCTGCCTACCACACTCACTCTGATTTGCGGCCGCCGCGCCCGCATCGACGGAGCCGCCGGGGAGCGCCATGGCAATCTTCTTGAAGAGGGCCTTGACGTTGTGTCCGGCCTTGGCAGAGGTCTCAATGCTCATGACGCCGAGCTCCTTTGCGCGCTTGTCGAGGTCCTCGGGGGTCACCTGGCGCTTGTCGTTCAGGTCCGTCTTGTTGCCGACAAGCACAATGATCACATCCTCGCCACGCTCGTTGCGCACGTCGTCGACCCACTTGGTCGTGTTCAGGAACGATGTGCGGTCTGCGTCAGCGGAGAAAAGGCGGTGTAATGCGTACTGGTAATGTCGTAGACGATCACAGCGACGGACGAATCTCGGATGTAGGAGGGGATGAGCGAGCGGAAGCGTTCCTGCGTGTGAGCTCGTCAAACTACCGCCAAGCTCACCTGGCTGCAAGTTGAGCAGAGTGTCAAGTACGTTCGAAGTGAACATTTTGGGAGAAGATCAGAGGTTGCAAGTCGTGAGTCGTGAAGAGTCACTGTGTCAGCACCTCCATTCTGCAGCCTGCTCCCCATCTCTCCGTCGCTGTTCTGCTCACCCAGCTACATGTCAGCTTTGCCTTCGCTCCAAACCCACCAGTGTCCCACAGTTGCAACCGCACGGTGCGGTCCTCGAGGTACATTGTCTTGGAGAGAAAATCGATGCCGATCGTCGCCTGGTACGTGTTGTCGAACGTGTCGTACATCTGGTGGTTAGAGTGTTTCTCCGTGAATGTTTCTGCTCTCCGATGGGGGAAGCGGAGGCTCGAGGTGCGGACATGAGGCCGGGGTCTGGGATACAAGGGTATACTTTGGTCGCGGACCACGGCGGAAGGCAACGATGCGCAGCGCGCGACAACGCGACAACGTCACAGCCGCAACAGTCACAGCACCCAGCCGCATGTTCAGCGACGCACGTCCCCGCCTTACACAGCCATCCGCGTCCACAGCACGACTCACGAAACGGGTGATAAGACTGGTCTTGCCGACGGACTGCTCGCCGAGGAAGACAAGCTTGAACTTCTTGAGCGGCGATGACGAGGTCGTGTACTCCCCGGCGGGAGATGGGGACACGGGCGCAGACATGAAGGGTGTAGGTCTGGGGAGGGTAAAGAGAGAGAAGGAAGACGCAGGTGGTCAGAGGAGAGAGTGGTTGGAGCTCGGGATGATACGCGAGGCGCACAGGTGGAGGGTGGACGGTGGAAGTGACGATGTGTAGCGCGTCGGGCGGTGGGCTGGGCGTTCCGAGGTGTCCGAGATCCGGGGTAGCGAGAGGAGAAGCGGAGTGAAGGTGGTGTTGCAAGTAGAGGAAATGGAATGGAAAGTGGAGAATGAGAAGAATGAGAATCGCGAGGTGGCAGAGTCCGTTCAAGGAACACGAGACAGCGGCGCGGGATGACGACGACGACGGCGGCAACAACAGCAGCGACGACCAGAGCATCATGCAGCTTCCACGTGTTCACTTGAATCCATTCACCATCCCCACTTCTACTTATTCCATTCAATGCACTCTTCGCTTCCCATCGCCTGCATGCTTGTTCACTACTTATCATTCATTGCACTACAACAGATACATCAGCACAGCATGCACGCCGTGCTCAGAACACACGCCCCGCGTTTTGGCCGAGGCGCGACATTCCCGCGCCTTCGTTCTCGTTCTCCGTCTCATCAAAAAGGATGCACAGCGCCGCGACGAGCGCGATGTCGACGCCGGGTGCAATGCTGACGTGGTACTGCGTGTGAGCGGTGACTTTGGAGCTCACCAGCCGCGGCGGGACGTGCCGGGGCGAGCTCAATTCCCTCCACACATACCGTTTGCACGTCCGCGCCGGCCTCGGACGCGTTGAGCACACGGCGCGAGATGTGCGCGAGCGCGGTGCCGTCCTTGAGCGCAATGTTGGCGCTGCCGCCCCAAAAGTCGCCAGAGACGTGGGCGACCTCCTCGCGGCCTGCATCGAGGAACGTCGCTTCCAGCTTGGAGCCGACTGGTGTGAGAATGGCCACACACACTTCACTGTCACTCACGGCTGCGCTTCTTCCTGACCCACATGACGTCGTGACCGTTCTTGTCCTGCGCGACGAATGCCTTGCCGATAGCGAGCGACTTCTCCGCCACGTTGAAGAGGAGGTTGCCCGCCGCGTCCGTGATCTCTGCCTGTGAACACTAGCACCCGTCGATACCCACTCTTGCGGTCGTGCAGCGAGAACATGGCGCCGCGGCACTTGAGCACAGGCTCGCCCGTCGCCGCATCCACAATGGTAAAGTCGTCCTGCACTGAGCACGACTCGTTGGCTCTTACTTACACCACTGATGCTCAGCGTCTTCTCGCGCAGTACGATCGTCAGCGGCTCCGTGCGCGCCATGCCGTGGTACACCCCCACGGGAGGGCTGACGGGCTTGAGCGTGCTGCTCACGGCGTAGAGCATGTCGAGGAGACCCATGGTGATGAGTAGGAGGGGGAAGTAGATGGGAGCTGTGGGGAGAAGACGCTCTTGCGATCGGTTCTTATTACTCCTCGCTAACTCCCAGCGCTCCCAGCACACTCAACGCATCGCAATCGCCTCGATGTCCACTCTCGACGCCCTCAACGGCAATGACGAACAGACAACGAGGCGCAGCGCTCTTCTCGTCGCGTCATACTATCACACTGACTCTAACATTTCCGGTTCACAACAGAGTCTGGCATAGAAACCTAGGGCGCGATGCGCCCATCGCCGCAGTCCTGAGGTGAGAATAAGAGGTCGCTGCCATCCTCTGCCTGTGTTCAAGTGGATGTGCCGTGACAAGTGCCGTACTAATGCGATCTGCCTGACGCCCATCCATCTCGTTGCACTCATCTCTATCCCTCCGGACCATAATCGCAATAGATGCCAAGAGTTCGCGCCCTTTCGCGTCATTGCCATTCAGGTGTCTCTCTTGAACGGCTAAGCCCCGAGGCTCTCCATCACTCATCAGTTGCAGGGCAGCCCGACTCGCCAACATGTATACCTATGACACTCACTAGAGTCTCCTTGTCCATGGATGATCCATGTTCTGTCCTCTCCTCAACAACAGCGTCCCATGGCCCATGGCCAATTGCTAGCTACTCACGCGGCGTATCAAGTACACTGGCGCACCGATGTAACTAGCCTGTGCGGCTTGCTCTTGTGATTACTTTGGAGAGCATGGACTCGTATGAGGTCCCGCGTTGTGGGGATGATCTGGTTGATGAACCTCTTGCGTGGCAATACGATCTTATACTTGAATTGATGGTTGCTTGGAAAGACCATGGGTGCAAATTATACGTGGAGCATTGGCCGCAACATGGAGACAACAGGTCTCCGGATCGCCGGAGAAAGAGGCGGACAGCATGGATGGCGACGATGAAACATGTTGTACGGATTGACGACTCATGATGAACAGGTCTTCAGATGCAAAGTTGGAAAGGTGAGCATAGGATGGGTGACAGATTGACAGATGCGATGCACCCACACAAACACGACCTTCAGGCTCCCCCACAGCACGGAAAATTTGGCAGCTTTTTCATCCCAAAGGCCGGAGAAAGACCCCAAGGTCAGACTGAGTCACTGGGCCCCAGACTGGAGGGACACATAGGGGACGGAGAGAGTGAAAGTGGGCCACAGGAGGTCGTCGTGGATGGTTGGTGTGGAGTGGCGATGTAGGTAGCGAACGCGGCAGTGGTGAATGTGGCACTTTGGAACACATCCATCGTTGGAGGCCACATTGAGGGAAATTCTTACCTTATTTCCCCAATACTTACTCAATGCATACAAAACTTTGGGAAACACAAGCCATGCAAGGTAGGCAATATTCTATCAAGTTTTAGAGTGATTGATGACGATTCGACGGTTATTGGGACCGGGGATGGCCGTGCTCGAGGGTGGCAGTTTTGCGACCATCATGAGTCTTCTTCGTCTCTGGCACATCTCACTCAGAATGCTGCAAGGTACTCTAAACAATAACCGGGGATCTTATGTACATTTCAAAACCCTTTGCGCATTTTATCAAGACAATCTACGGCGTCCACACTTCGTTTAATACACATACTCGAAACTAAGGTCAGCTCCGTCGACATTGAGCGCTCACTTGGGATTCTGCTTGTCCGTCATGTTAGAGAACGCCGTGTCCTGCGCGTCCATGTGCGCAAAGTCCCCGCGGGCACGGGCGGCTGCCTTCTTTTTGTTTTCCCAGATGAACGCGTAACGGAAAACGAAAAACAGGAGGAGTTCGAGGACATTCGCGACGAGCAGAGAGCCGATTCCGAGTTGATATTTCGGCGCCTGGCTTGTTAAATATAGATGAGGCCCGACTATATTCCCAATGCATGCTCCGAACCAGATCATTCCGGACACAATCATCTTCTGGGAGGTGTTAGAGAGCTCAGAGGAACATTTATGTGATTTTTGTTGATTTTTTTCTTGATTTTTCTTGATTTTTCTTGATTTTTGAAATTTTTCTCCTTTTGCTCCCATTCAAACTGCTCACCTTTGACTGTCCACCAGTGTTAGAGGTAATAAGAGACAGGGAGAGCACAAAGGAGGCCTGGTACGAGCCGGTGAGGTAGAAGCAGATGAGGCGGCCGACGTATGCCTTTTCCGGGGCGAGGAGGAAACCAAGTGCACCGCCGATGGTGGGGAGCATGAACAGCCCACATACAATCGTGCGCGAGTTCTTCGGAAGGCGGTCGTTGAGAAGCGCTCCTGCTGCGATCCAGATTACGACCAGTGCGCCTTGTGGGATGCCGAGAAGGGCTGTCTGGAGCTTGTCCTGTGATGTCAGTGAGGTGCCACACTCGTCACTCTCAAGTGCCACATCCAGCGCCGATCATTCCCTCCCCACAACTCAGAAGCACTACTGTTCTTTGCTCGCATCCTTTCCTGCTTTGACTCACAAATCCAAGACCTTTGATAACGAGCGTGCTAAAGTTTGAGATACCGCCATTGGGGATGTTCGCAATCAATCCAAGAAGGAAAAACAGCCACGTCTTGTAGTCGAGGTAGGCCTCTTTGATCTGCCCCCAGTCAATGCGGCGCTGTTCGATACCTGTCTGGTTCTTGGCCATGCGTGCAATCATGAGCAGCTTTTCCTCCCGGGTGAACCCCGTAAACGTTGCCGGCGAGTTTGGGAGGATGAACGCCAAAATGATTCCCCAAAAGGAACAGAACGCGCCAACAATTAGAAACTCGTACCGCCAACTCGCGAGGACGCCCTTGATGTGCCCGATGGCGTAACCGATCAGCCCGCCGCCGGCGACGCCGATGCCGTTCCAGAGATACCACGCCGAGATGCGCGAGGGCTGCTCCTCGCGCGTGTAGAACATTGATGTACTGAGGTTAGAGAGGCATCAGGCGGAGACGTACATCAACATGAATGCCGGGTCCGCACTGGAAGTCAGCGTGTCGTTCCTTACAATTACACTCACATGGCCTCAAAGGCACCGCTGAGCACTCGCAGAGCTGCCAGGGCTCCAAAGTTGTTGGCCGCCGCCTGGCACATGAGCAGTGCACCCCACATGAAGATGTTGAAGGCTAGGTAGTATGTCGGTGGGGAGCGCTGCATGAGAAGGTTGCTCGGAATAGCCCAGACGAGCCACCCGAAGTAAAAGATGGCGCTAAGCCACGAGTACTGCGTGCCGTGAAGATTCAGGTCTTCTTTAACTGTCATTCGTTAGCAAGGCGTCGGTGACTAGTAACCCACTTCCAAAGATCGCAGCATAACTGCCTGTCAGTCATAACGCTTGAGTATGGCACCCACGAGAGAGTCGTTTTGTCGACATAGTAGAAAAAGTAACAAACGCCAAGCGCCGGGATGATGCGAAGGTCGAGCTTGCGTTTCAGCCGCTTCTCCGCAACGGCGTCGATTGCCTCGCCGTGTATGCCGTACCTTTCGAGCGCTTCGGCGTAGATGTCCGCATGTTGCTGCTTAATGTGCTCGCGGGTGATGGGGGGTGCCTTCTCGGCGTCGTCCACCATCACCGCCGTATCCTTGTGGATACTCGTCCTGTCCGACATGCTTGTGAAAGTGGGGATCTTGCGGAGCTGGGGATGGGCCCCAGACTTCACAGTCATGCTTATTATAGCGTCTCGGTGTTCTCCAAGCAGCTGATCGACATGTACAGGCTCCGGAGTCGTCATGTCGGCATATCGGGTATCGGCTACCGGCATAACGCGGCAATCCACCACCTCCATACCACACTAGGCACCGACACGGCAGGTAGCCGACGGGATGAACTGGAATGCAACGCCGGGCCGGGCGTGCCGCCGGCGTGCGCATCATGTGCATGTGAGCTGACTCGGTGCTTGGGATCCTTCTCATTTCTAGGATAATCTCAGATGTCTCACAGCGAGAGCATGTGAGCTCTCGGCACCCGGCGCGATGTTGGTCCGTATTAGGTACCGTCATGTTGGAAATGTGTTCGGGGATCACCGTTTGTATCACTTCTCACCCACATGAGTAGGAAACGCCGCCATTCCGCTGTCAGTTGTGAGTCTTCGTCACCGTAACTTGTCATCGTTGTCACCGACCCCACGTCCTCGTAAGAATGCATAAACAAGACGCGTTAGCGGGATCTGATGGTTTCAAGCACCTCGACGCGTCCCTCCCGGTCGTTGTCGCGCCTGGCGGAGACGACCGAGGTGCTGCCCCCGAACGTGGAGCCGCGCCTGTGGGATCCCGGTCCTGAGCTCGAGCCTGAGCCTGAGCCCATGATGTGTTCAAGGATGGAGCCGATACCGAGGACCGACTGCGACCGCGAGTCTGGGGTTAGTGTTGTTGAGGGCAGGACGTACGGAGACTCAGATTGGCTGGAAGTTCGATGTGGGGCTTCACAGAATCGGCGTCGTTTTCCTTCGGGGCGGAACGCGAGCGGCAGCAGCAGCAACAGAGGAGGATGAGTAGGATGAGAGCGACGCCGCCGCCGACGGAGCCTCCAATAATGGCGGCAAGGTTGGGGCAGGGCTTGGTGGAAGAAGATGGTGCTTCTGTGGAGACATCGGAACTGCTGGGTTCAGGGGTGGCTCCAGTGGGGTCGGGAGCTGGGGTTTCGGAGTTGTTACTGTTACTGGGGATCAGCTTCTGATGGCTTTCCTGACGCACGGAACAGAGCTGTAGAATGTCATATTCTGCAGGGTAATGTCCGCCCCGTTGGGGTCGACGGCAAAGTCGAACAGATACTGCACTGATGGGTCGAGGGGCGCCATGTAGAGGATGTCATTCTCAGTCCCCGAGCGCGTCGAGAGCGTGACTCCCTCCATTCCATAGGGCGCCGGCCTCAGCGAGGCGGTGTAGGTACTCGCGTTGAGCGATGAGCCGCGCAGCACGAGGTACGACGAGTTGGGAGGGACAGTGGCCCAGACCTCTGCGCCGGGCGCGGCGGTGAGGTGTGCTGCGGGTCAGCATCTTGAAGCGCTCGGCCCCATGGCAAACATCTCACCATCGTCGGCGGTGGACCACGGCCCGTCGAGGTGGTAAAAGCTGTTGCGGTTGTTTTCTGAGATGAACGGCTGTGTGCGCGGTCGCGAGTTGTTTGCAGCGGCAGTGTATATCCCCGTGGTGATGGTGAGATTGTGGAGTGAGACACCGCCTTGCACAAGGGTTAGGGTAGCGGTGTGGTGGCCAAACTCGGCATGGGTTCTGGCGAGGAGCGCATCCGATGGCTCAGGAAGAAGGTTCAGTGTGTCGTCGAGAGTGAGGGTGAGCTTTGTCCCGGGGTCGACGGTGCCGTACATGAAGAGATCGGTGCCAACAAACGATAGACTGACAGTGGAGCCGTCGACAAAGCTCGCGGTCCCGTTCTCGGAAGGGAGCGACCAGCGGCCCGCGCCGGCGTACTGCAGCAGCGGGGTGGTGCTGTCGAGCGTCCAGTTGAAGGGCACAAGCGCCGGAGTACCAGTCTCGGCGCGCGCGAAAGGGTGAGCCGCCGCGAAGGCGGCGGCGAGGACGAGCGTCCAGCGCAGCATGGTGAGCGAGTGTGTTTTGTCAGTAAGTGTAAGGAGCGTGGATAAATTGCTGATATGGGGGCGGGGGTAGCGCCATGAGCTTGTGTTGGATGTCCTATGGTCCGATGGTTGCGTTATGAAGAAGGAGGGCTGCTCGAGCACGGGCAAAGTGTTACTTGAGTGCGATCCAGGTGTACGCCAGCACTGCCTGACAGTGCTGCGATGGCGCTCAGGCTTCCGGTTGCGCAGGTCGTGGGTCTAGACCCGAGCCGAAGAAAACAGGAGGCTAGGAGAACGGCATCACGCGCTCACCGAGCGTGCGCGGCAGTATCTCAAGGATAAGTCTAACCATGGCTGACGGCCATGGCGCAGTGGTTGTCGTTTCAGAACACACGAGGCAGGTTAAGGGGTTCGAGGGGTGAGAGAGGTCAGGGAGGTTGGGAGCGTGCGTGGAATGCGTGACGACGCGCTCTAAATACTCAACGACTCCACCTCAGTGCAACACGACGCAAGAGGCGATGACCACGAAGCGGACAAGCACGGTTTGGGGGTGACGAGTAATGGCGCGCGCCAACACCGTCGCCTGCGCCACCGGGCCGCCCCCTGGTGCTGCTATTTATCAGACGAGGCCGAGGGTTTACCGTATCAGTCCGTAGCACTCTGGTACGCTGGAAAGTGGGACACTGGCTCAGGGATGGATGGTGGCGCACGCTCTGTGCGCGTGGTGGTCCGGACGCGCCGGCGCCTCGAGGCCGCCGATGCGATGGAACCAGAGCCAGAGGGGAGCAGAGGGAGACGAGACGCTGGACAGCTGCAAAGCTCGTAGTTATGGTGCAAACAGAACATGTGCGAGGAGCAATGTGTGAGATGATCGGTGCCGGTGGCTGACCGAGGGGTGGTTCGGACGTGGTCTGTGACCGCCGGGAGGAGGCCATATCAGAGGCGTAGCTGCATGCTTGGGTTAACCACCTCCCGCAGGCTGTTGTACCAAACTGTTAAGATACTGGAGGAGGATCACGCGATTCACAGCTTGTGAAGTAAGTTGGTAAGTTGGCGTAAACACACGGGGTATCCAGCAGTCGGCCGTGTTGAAATCTTGTTCTATCAGCTGGGCCGTCCCGATGCTCAGACGTCGTCGAAGTTGGCCTTGCCCTTGTCGGGGGGACATGAATCGTTGCTCTCGTTATGTCCTGGGTCGGTCATTTCCGCCCAAGCTGCTGACAAACGAGCCCGGCAATCAAAGCTGGAGATTGTGGAGATTCATCTGCGTCTTAGCGAGGTGGGGATCCTCAGTCACTCAGTCCCGCATGCATGCAGCACCGAGGAAACAGGGACTCGCCGCACGTGCAGTGCTGCACACATTGTGTGCAGGTTCCGGACGCACCAAGGGCTCGGAGGGCTCGGCGGTGTTGCTTGTCGCCATCAATTTATTCACCGGTGACCGGTTATCGAGAGCCGACGTCAGAGCAAAATGTCCACCCACTTGACCGTCGATAAATATCACCTGTCTTGCTCGTGACCTCTCCACCATTCACCACATCCCACATACACCATGCCCCTCCCCTCGACCAACAAGCGCATCGTGCTCTCGGAGCGTCCCGGCCGCGGACCCGTCACGGACCGCACGTTCAAGCCCGACACGGCGCCCCTCCAGGCGCCCAAGGACGGCGAGGTCGTTGTGAAGACGGAGTACGTCTCTATCGTGAGTATCACCGTGGGAGCTTGAAAGGTGATCGCGGGCATTACCGATCGCTTCATGTTGCACTCGATCCTGGCAGGAGGCCGTGATCGTGTGGACACCGTGGCCGCAGAATTGACACTAATCGCAGGACCCGGCGATGCGCATGTGGCTCGTCGACACGCCCTCGTACATCCCTCCCGTGCAGATCGGTGCTACGATGCGTGCTGGCGGTATCGGCCGCGTTGTCGAGTCGCGCTCGCCCGAGTTTAAGGCCGGCGACCTCGTGGAGGGCACCCTTGGCTGGCAGGAGTACTGGGTCGGTCCCGCCAAGCACCTGCAGAAGAAGGAGTGAGTGTTCCGCAGTGTCTGGCCGCCGTGATCGAGTCCGATGACGTCGACGATGAGCGGTATGGCTTCACTTTCTGCTGCCATCCTGCCTTGCAGTCTCCGTACTCACCCACAGGACACCCAAGAACGGGCGCGACGTCGACCACCTCGGCTTCCTCGGCGTGTCGGGCATGACGGCGTACTTTGGCATGTTTGACGTCGGCAAGATCAAGGACGGCGAGACGGTGTGCGTCTCGGGCGCCGCGGGCAGTGTTGGCTTGGTGAGTTGCGGCACGTAGAGTTCCAGGGCTCACTCCAGATTGCGACGCAGATTGCGCTCGCGCACAAGAAGTGCAAGGTGATTGCGATCGCGGGTACCGAGGACAAGTGCCGGCAGCTGCGCGAGCTCGGCTGCCACGTCGTCCTCAACTACAACGACAAGGACTATGCCAAGAAGCTGCGCGCGGCGGGCAGGATCGATGTTTACTTTGACAATGGTGCGTGGGAGAGATGCAACGTGGAACTGACGGATCACAGTCGGCGGCGAGACGCTCGACCTCGTCCTCTCGCGCATCAAGCCGTATGCTCGCATCGTGCTCTGCGGCGCCATCTCGCAGTACTCGGCCGACAAGCCCTACGGCGTGACACTCCTCCCGCAGCTCATCTCGATGAAGGCCACCATGCAGGGCGTAAGTCTCACGCACACTCGCAAAGCTCACCCCAGTTCATCGCGTTCGACTACGAGGACCGCTACCACGAGGGCCGCGCATATCTCTCGGACCTTTACAACCGCGGCCTGCTCAAGTACGACTACTACGTCAAGGAGGGCGGCCTCGCTGGTTGCGTGCCGGCATTCCAGGACATGTTCGCTGGTAAGAACTACGGCAAGACGGTCGTCAGTTTTGTGGACGGCGGCCGCGGTGCGAAGCTTTGAAGATGAGTAGTAGGATCATAGTGTTGCCATTTTTAACCAAAACCATGCATCGATTCGTGTGAAGCATAGCGAGTAGTGTAGACAAGCAGTGAACATGGTGGACTATAAACAGACTGATAGATGGCAAGCGATGAGGCAGTGAGGATGAGGATAAGGATGAGAATGAGGGGGATGACAACATGGGCTGGTAATCGTGGCTGGCTCTATTCTACGTCGTTTCTTGATCTATGGCACAGCCATGAGTTCGTACCATGCACGAGCATGTGGGGTGCGCGCATGACTCGCAGTCCACTGAGGAAAGCTCTTAAAGTAGTTTGAGCGCGAGAGGTCGTTAAAGTGGTGGTTGTAGAGGGGCTGGGAAGTGGGGGCAGTGTTGAAGCCGTTCAGACCAAGTGCGACCTCGACGTCGACAGAGAGGTTTGCCATCTCGTAGTCGTAGCCCAAGTCCCAGTCGCAGTACGTGTTCATGATGCTCGCAAAGCGGGCAAAGAGGGTGGACTCGGGGTCGTCGTCCCAGTAGCGGAGGTTCTCGCACCCAACTATGGTAAAGTCGGGGGAGGGGAATGAGGACAGCTTCTTGTCGAGGAAGGGAACGAGGGCAGGGGATGGCGATGGACAAGGGGACGAGGACGGCGACGAGCCGCGGGATGAGCGCGACGAGCGCGACGATGACGAGCGTGACAGCGAGGTTGCCGTTGGAGCCAGCTCGGGCGGGGCTATCAGATTCGGATTCTTCTCCCTCTCCTTGCTCTTGTTGTCCTTATCGGCCCTCCTGTCTCGGCGGTTGCTCCCATTCTCGAGCTCCTCCGGTATCGGGCGGAAGATGTAGATGACATTGCTGAGGATGTCGCGGTGTCCGAGGTTGAGCGCCGCAAGCTGCGATCGTGTGAGGTTTGTGCATCCAGCTGACGGCGAGCACGCAATGTTGCAGATGATCTCGGTGACGTTGTCCGGGAAGGGCGACTCGGCGGCCGGTGCGTCGAGGTCCATGTCACTCGTAGCAGCGGCAGTGGTGCTCGCAGGCAGCTCGACGTCCAGCGGGAACTGCTCTACCTCCTCCATGTCCATCTCGAGCTCCATCTCCTCCTCGTCGTTGTCGGCGTTCATGAAGAGCACAAACTTTGGTGCTTGGAAGGGGATCTTGGACGAGGCGCCCTCGAAATCAACTATCCTCACCACGTCGAGCGTTGCCTTTGCCTCGGCCAGCACCTGGGCAACATGCCCAGTTACGGCAAAGTCGCCATCAAGTGCGGCAGCATGCACAGTGACAATGTGCACCCATGGCGCGAGATAGCGCGGCGCGGGGGCTGGCGCATCTGAGGTGGCAAAGGTGGCCGTGAGGCGGTAGCCGGCTGGTAGCCGTGGTGGGCAGGCGGGAGAGGCGGTGGGCAGTCGGGGAGAGACACAGTCAGCAGCCGCAGGGGGGCCCACCGCTGCTACGGGCGTTGCTTGGTCGAGCTCGACGTCGAGGTGGAGATGGACGCCCTTGATCTCGAGGTCGGCCTGGGCTGCGGCGGCGATGGCCTCTGGCGAGATGCGGTGGCGAAACTCGGTGGAGGTGTTGCGAAACGCAATGAGGACGCTGGGGGAGGCAGACTCGAGGATGGCGTCGATGATGTGAGGGAATGACGACGCAGGGATAGTGACGGCGGGCTCGGGGACGGGGACGGCGAGGCTGATGGTCGTTGGGTCTATTGTCATGGGTGCTGAGAGGGTGAGGGGGCGGTGTGATGGTAGTGGGCTGTCGTTGCTGTTTGATTCACGTCTCTGGTCTCTGCATCTTTTATATACTACTCTTTGACTGATAATATCGACAGCATGACCGAGAAAGACTGTGATCAGGAATGTCAGGATTACGGGGGTACGGCATATGGTCTCCGGGCGGACGCCGTGCGCCGTGAGCATGGGCACATCAGCAACCAGAGGCTGGGGAGGCGTCAGAGAGGAGATCAGGCTTGAGCCTCTGAGGGGCCTTGGCATCACACCTCTGCATTGTGCTTTGATCACTGCGTCATGTGATGTTTAGATTTGTGGGCTGCATGGGCTGCCGAGCTGCCGCGGACACGGACACGGACACGATACGGAATGTGCGCCAGCCGCAGAGTTCTCCGGTCTCACGGGAATGAGACACGAGGAACACGGCGCGAGAGGATCGAGAGGAGACGCATGCGCCGCAGGCGCACGCGAGTGCCAACGCCTGCACACCGCGCGGGACAGCGCGAGAGCGCACGCGCCCATCTGACTCTGACCGCTGCGCACGGTAGACGGGTCAGAAGCTGCAGAGTAACGAAATGGCGGTGCGTGATCGAGGATGTGGGTCGGGTTTGCCGGATGTGTTTGAATGGCCAGCCGTGTGTAGCATGAAGCTCTTTCTCTCTGTGGTCGATAGCAACAACGACGCCACCAAGCTCACACACAAGGCACCTGATCTGACAGTGAGACATTCGAGGCATTGCGCTGGCATCCCACGGACCGGATCTGATCACGGCGCGTGCCGCCGGCACTCCGAGAGGTAAGCAGCAGCAGCTAGGGCACGTCGCCCCCCTCCGCTTCGAGCTGTCAAGCAATTCTGGATGCCATCATCGTGTGCTGAAAGTCCTCATTCCCATCCGAGGACATACCATCAATTGCAGGTCTTCCCCCTCTTCTTGTCCTCCATCCTTGGCTTGATCGCTTGCTTCACGACATGCCGCGACTCCCGCACGTTCCGGTCGGCGCGGTCAGGACGCTCCGACCGTGCCGTCAGCGATCACTCACGAGTCGCAGCTGGGCCGGGCGTGAAGGCGCAACACCTTCGTTCGTGTGTGCATTACGATGCAGAAAATCTTCAGCTCCTCCAACTTTTTACTTTCCAGTCTTATCATCCCCTGAAATGGAGTAAAGTGCAGTGACGTACTACAACGACCCGATCTCGGCGGCGAACGTGAGAAGCTCCGCAACCTCGGCGACAACTTTTAGTTGTGCATGACGTGACCCGGCGCCGAAGTCGGTGCCCGATGTGTACAGCTTGGAATGGTACGGTACCGTCACTGTTTGATCGTGCCAAGTCCGAGCATCGCCGTGAGTCAAGCTCGCAAGGCCGAAGGACTGGGATTCGAGGGACGCGCCGACGCCGATAACAGAGTCCAGGCCTCAGTATCTGATCTGGAAGCTAAGAGGGTTGTGGATCGTGGCCTTTGTTGTAATTGATCTCGCGTGTGGTGAGGTCACTGGGAATAGAGGTTCCAACAATCCATCACCTAGATGCACTGCGTCTCCCTTTCTGCTTTGGTCGATAATCTCCGAAGCTGGTGGATCATGCATGGCGGCGCTGTGGAACATCACACACTCCGCTGCGAGACAGCACAGCCAAGGTCGGAGACCGATCTGGAAGCTGGACAATGCCGCAGTCATGCTCACAGCACGGCGGTACGATATCCGGATATCAGGACGTGATATCCTGCCCACGGAGCGCTCACTCGGCGTCCACTACGGGCTCTTGAGAAGCGTCCACTGCTGCGACGCAGCGGTTTCCCACCGCCACGCGAGATGAGGCCGTCGTTGACGTCGTCGCGTCATCTCATCCCACAGCAACAGCCTCGGAATCACTCAGCAGTGGCTCCCATATCAGCGAACTGGCGCAACCTCACCTCCAGGCCACGTTCATCACGATTGTCTCATCCTATCGGTACTGTCGGAGATCGCATCGGCCTCTTTGTTCCCCCGACCTGACGTGTTGATAGCGAAGCGACAGCGCAACAGGGTGAGAAGCTCATAAAGATACCGAGGCCTTCATCTGGCTGACTCCACAGCCGAAGCGATCATCGCGACAGCAGCATGTCAACAAACGCAGTTCTAGGTGTCTGTTCCCATGGTCCACGTTGCATGCACATGCATGAACAGGCATGCTTTCAATGGTTTAGGCTGCGACCTCGGCCGCTTGAGGGTCGCGCGGCTCGTCGTCGCAAGTGCATCAAAGGGCGATATGGAAACTGCCAAAAAGACGTGGCCTTTGGCGGGGTCGAACCGCCGACCTTACGCGTCAAGTAATGGACTGTGAAGCGTACGCTCTAACCAACTGAGCTAAAAGACCCAGACAAAATTTTAATCGGTCATCGATCCCGACGCGATCGCCACCAGAAGAAGAACGACATGGTGTCCTGATTACTCTCTCGCTTTGTTCACATGCATTGCGATACATGGGTTCTTCAGCACAACAACATACATGCACAATGGGTACAACGGATAAACTTAGTTTAGTAATGGTCGATGGTGGACGGGCGGCGTGCGCGCACGAGCGTCGGTCGCCGCGGACCCCTCTCGAGATCGAGGTCTTCGAGGGTATCGAGTGCCTCGTCGTCACTCTCATCACTGACAATCGCGTCCGGCAGCTCCTTCTCCATTTCTCCGCTTACTTTGCTCTTTGCCTCTTCCTTGAGCTCCTTGTCGCGCTCGATCTCGTCGCGCGCCCACCACCTCAGCATCGGAACCACGAGCTGCGCGACCGCCACCTGCTCGCCGTTGTAGATCAGGAGCGCGAGGGCGAGCTTGGCTTGCGCCTCGATCGGCTCGTCGGAGTATAGAATCGCAATGAGGGGTGATCCGACAGCGACGCCTGGGCGTTAGAATAAACAGATCGTTGAGCGCACCTTTGGCTGGGGCGCAGAAACACAGCGCGATGGCGTCGCGCTTCGTGAACCGCCACCAGTCCGCGGCAGATGTGTCGATTCCCGGGAGGCGGAGGACCGAGAAGACAAGTACGCTCAGGATGATGTACGTCGCCAGTCCCATGAAGCAGAGGTAGATGATCGTGGCGTGTGATGTGCTCTTGAATGCGCCAGAGTAGAACGCTTTGCAAAAGTTGTGCCACACGCAGAGGGTGGTCATCAGGCTCGCCACCTTGTTGAGGTGCAGCGCGGTGCGGATGCGCGCAACGGGGCGCGGGAATTGAAGCTGGATGATGAGGCCGGCGATCTGGAGTCAGTGCAAGCGCTGGCGGCAGCTCACCAGAGGGGCAAAGAGCGTCGCGCTCAGCTGCTTCGCCATGCGGATGTAGATGGAGGTCACGCTGCCTCCCTCACCGGGCGAAGCGTCCGCCCAGTTCGGAGCAGAGAGGAACATCTGCGCGAGTAGCGGCGTGATGAATGTGCCGAGGACGTTCCCAATTACGACCTCAATGCTTGCAAGCTCGGTACTTCCGCGCGCGTTGAGGGTACACGTCACATTACTCGCGATCGTGGTCGGCATCGTGCCCGCCACGACCATGCCGGCAAGCACGTAAAAGTCGAGGTGTGCGCGCTGGCCTGCTGAAGCAAAAGCAAACATGATGGCTGGGGAGATGAGGAAGGAGAACACGTTCGAGACGAGGTGCGCGCGCCAGTGCGGAATGCCCTTGAGCAGCGCCGTGGGCGAGAGGCTGAGGCCTGCAATCAAAAAGATTAGGCACACGGCCCCCCACGAGATGGTGTACTCTGCGCGGATGGCGCCGCCCGTCGTGCCGACGTACGGGAAGAAGTAGGCGAGGAGGATGAGCAGGCCCATCGTGAGAAGGTTCCATTGTTCGAGGAGAAAGTAGCCGATTGCGCGGAGGGCGCGCAACGGCTTTGGCTGAGGTGGCTGGGTGGTGTGGGTGTGAGAGTGCGAGTAGGTCCTTTGGACTGTACGCGAGAGGGAGCGCACGAGCGCGGGCGGGACCGAGAGCGAGAGGGAGCGCGATTCCTTGACACCACTGGGCATTGAGAGAGAACGCGATTGCTTGGTCCCGTTCAGCATCCTTGGGTCTGGGCGCGGACTCGGGTTTGGGCTCATACGCTTCTCTCGCATCTCTGGTACGTCGTCATCTGCGACGATCGTGTCGCCGCTGAGCTGGGAAATTGCGCTCAGCCGCCGGTTCTGGTCCGCGGGAGTTGCCAGCCGCGCGTCGGTGCTGGCGGACATGTCGTGAACGCCATTAACGATAGTGTGGGTGAGGTAGTGTGAGACCGAGAGAGGGAGAATCGAGATCGGAGACGTACGTTGGCTGCAGTTGCTAGGGAAACGACACTGACATTGTGATTGCAGGAGATGATTTCCACTCTCTCATCGCGGCTTGTGGTGCCGTGATTTCCAAGATCACACAAAGGTTTCAGGCGATATCGGCCCGAGCAGGCGACCAAAGAGAGAGGTGATGATGATGATGCCGATAATGGCCGATCGATTGCTCAATCGACCTCATCTCGGCTTCTTTCCGGCGTGGAATCGCCGTGGTTATCACGGGATCCTCGCGTGCTGTCTCTGACACCCTCTGGACAGCTGGACATGTGGACGTTTGTGGAGAGATCAAGACGGCACTCGGCTTACCGGGCAAAACCCGTCGAGCCTTCGGCATATCAGGCACGGCTGCCCTCCTTCACGCCGAACAACGTCCAACAACTTGCTGTAGATGGTGCCCGACTGTCCGTGTTGCACACCCCTGGCCATCAGCGACGGCGAGAAGATGATAAAGCGAGTGGCCTCTCACCGACGCCGAGCTCGCCATCAGCGGCCCCCGGCACGCTGTCATTCACTTCGAACTGCTCGTGTGGGGATTCCGGTTCCGCTATACCCGCGATCTGCCATGACGTCTCAGACATAAATACCAAGCCCCTCGCAACTCACTTATCTCTATCCGGCCTCAACTGACGTTCCAGTAAGTGTTTCAAACAGCCTCAAGCGTCGCTTACTAACAACAGCAGACTCACTACAATGACAAACGACATCGCCAAGCTTCTGAACCCGAACGTCGCGCGCTCGCTCGCGATCTGGCACGAGATGATTGCCGCCAACGACCTCTCGAAGCTGGAGTCCATCGTGCACCCTGATGCCGTCTTCCGCTCGCCCATGGCGATTACGCCGTACGCGTCGCGCCCCGCGGTCCTGCTTGTGCTGGGCACTGTCATCCAGGTGTTTGAGAACTTTACGTACCACCGGCAGCTGGCGTCGGCGGATGGACTGAGCGTTGTGCTCGAGTTCAGCGCGACAGTGGACGGCAAGAAGCTCAAGGGCATCGATCTTGTGCGTTTCGACACGGACGGCATGATCACAGACTTTGAGGTCATGGTCCGTCCTGCGTCCGGGCTCCAGGCCCTCGGGGCCCAGATGGGGCGCAGGCTCAAGGACAAGCTCCCGGCCTTCAAGGACAAGGCCAAGCTTTGAGACTGCATGGGCGTGGGACATGTATGGATTACTGGAATGCGGAGGGAATGAGCTGAACGCGGGCGGCGGTTTTCCTGCTCATTTACTCACTGAAGCTGGTCTTTCTCACTGCAGTGCACTTCCAGTCTGCAATGCCCCCTCTGGAACAGACACCACTTGACAGCGGGGTTAACAAATCATCATGATCATTGCACGTCTCATATCGCATCGGCTTTGGCGTCACAATGTAGCGGGGCGCAGGAGGCATCCCCACGGGAACGGCACTAGGCGCAATCTTGCAAGTTCTCACCTCAGACCATCTGGACGAGAACATGCTCGGTCAAGCTCAGCGATGATGTGGCGATACAGTTGGCCAATTCTTCTCACTCCTTCTCTCTTCCTTTCAGTTCTTCTTAACACTCTGTTTCTCATCCTTTCTCGCCACTTTCTGATAACACCCGCTCGCATCCATCGGTACGACTTCATCCGCCAATCTACACCGTCATGGTCACCACGCGTTCTCAAAGCAAGCGCTCCGCCGACCCTGAGGAGTCCTCGCGCGCTAGACGTTCCAAACGCGCCAAGGCATCCAGGCGCTCGCAGGGCAGGAAGAACGTCAAGACCGAGACCGAGGACCCCGCCAATCACAGTAGGTCGCCTGCACCTCCGTGGCTGACAACATGCAGAAGAACCTCACGTGGTGATTGACCACCTGGGTTTCGCCCACATCATCGACGCGATCCTCGACTACGGAGGACCCGAAGTCTGGCGCACGTTTCGCGCGACCTGCAAGCTCTATCATGCGCGCATCCCTGGTCCAGCGAACCGCATCGTGATGAACCGCAAGGGCGGGGACGCCTTCGCGGCTGTCGGGCGTCCGGGACGCTCAGCAGTGGGCATTGACGACTATCTCGACGCGTCCAGCAATGTAACAAGCAGTCTTGGCAACCTGCCGCTTACTCTCACCCGCACGCTCGACATCCGCCGCGGCGTGTCCCGCCCCAGTCAATTGCCGTGGGCGGACGATTTAGCATATGTCGAGCTTGTGCGTGCCACGGCCGACGGCCGTCCGGTGATTCCTGCGCCGGTTTACGTTCTTATCTGCTATATGTACGCAATTCCCTACAACTCTGCCAACGCTTTACGTACGGCATCCATCAACGTTACTAGGGCTCTGAACAAGCTGGTCGTAGCAACTCACTTCTCACGACTGTCGTCAACTACTAGAAACCTCGAGTTTCACTTTCGCGAGTTTCCCGGTCGTCTAGTCCTTCACTGTGTGTTGGACAGGGAGTCCCATACTCATGATTCCATATTCGACATGGATCCGGATCACGGAGAACAGGTCTGCAACCACAACTGGTCCACCGTCAAACGCATGATAACAAATCTTGTACAGCAGATTTGCTACTCTGCAACCTCCCGTGGAACGGTGTCCGAATCCTCACGCATCCCGTCTGTTGAGCTGGTGGACATCCACAAGTTTGTGGACGCCTGGGCCTGGGCCTCAGCTGAGGCTTCCATAACCAACACGGAAACGCGGATCCGGGAGATTTGGAACGACGCAATCACAATCTGGGGCCGTGAGCGTCAAGAGCTTGTACCCGAACTCAAGTTTGTACTCAACAGGAAGCTGCGGATCTCTACCGCCGCGACGTATGCGTTCCGCGAGCGCATCGAGGAGAAAAACCTGTGGCTCGAGCGTGGCCTTCATTTTGGCCAGAAGTGGTGTGACGAATGGTGGCGATGGGTGTGAAGACAAGTAGAAGACGACTCTATCGGGATTCACCTTTATCACTACGGCGTCCACGTCTGCGTAGGCGAAACCAACCGTGGTCCATTAGGAAGTCCGACTACCGACTGCATGTTACTGCCAGTGAAGGAGAACCGACATGCGATCGATCGTGGACCCGGAGCGATCCAAAGAGTGTATGCAATGTGCAGTCAATCCGATCTAGTTAGCGATACTGAACACTCCGAGTCGTAGCTGCCGAGTATTCAGTGTAAGAAGAGATCCCTCCATATCAACGTCATGTCATGTCATCTGTCCATACATCTCATCAGAGGCGCGCCCTATCCTCTGCGGCATAAGACGCGCGGATCTCATCAGTCGTCGTTCCCCACTGACCAGCGGAGAGAGTCTGGAGGAACCTCCACGCGGCGTCGGCCGTCGTCCTCGGGCTCTCCTGGATGATGAGATGATCGGCATCCGTCGCGCGCTCGTTACGCGCAAAAGGCGCGCGCCATACAAGTTCCTGCGTGACGCGGTCGCCGAGTGTACGCTCTGAGTCACGCGCCATGAGGAAGCCGAGAGGGACACGCACGTCCGGCAAGACATCCCAGCCGCGCGACGAGTCGAATGGCTCGCAAAAGACCATGGCCTCGGCCCATGGCGCGGTCGCGAGAGTAACAGGTCCCTCTGGATTGGCGTAGTCTACGGGAACAAGACCGTGCGAGATGTACAGGTTAAAGGCGGCGGGGTCCCAGCGCTGGAAGAAACCCTACGCGCCCATGGCCTGGCGAGCGGCTTCCCGTGAGGCCCAAGTATCGCGCCGCTTGAGCGCGTCGTGTGCGCGGGAGAGCACGCCGAGGCCCTCCGCCTCATACTTTCCCCTTGGAAGGAGACGTGGCGCAACCATCGGGTCGACGAGGAAGACGCCTTCAAAGCCGTCGGGGCGCGCGGCCGCTGCCATGAGCAGCGCTGCGCCGCCAAACGACGCGCCGAATCCGATGACGGGCGTCGGCGCGGCTGCACCTTCTTCGGCCCAGCGCAGCTGCCAGGGAAGGGTAGCGCGTTTGGCCTTGGCGGTAGGGAGGACATGAATCACAAAGTTGACTATGTCGCGGGCAAGGTCGCGCCACAGCTGTGTGCTCCCGAGCAGACCCGCATTCAGGTCGGCGGACGCGCCGTGTCCGAGCTCGTCAAATAGCCATATGTCGTCAATCACGACGTTTGCCTGCTCGAGCAGCAACGGTGTGCCGAACATGAACCCCGTACCTGTGGGATCGCGCGCGAGCAGGTCGAGAAGCACAGGGTGCCAGTGCTGCCGTAAGCAATGGTCGAAGTGTCACTTACCTCCTTGATTGTCCCGTTCGCGTGAGTGCAGATGAGCGTCTGCCCTCCGCGGGAAATAGCGCGTCTCCATCGCTCGACAGCAAGGAACTGGCCCGGAAGCTCAGCTGCGCGCGCCTCGTCAAGACTCCACTCCTCGGCGTCGTAGCGTGTGCGTACGAGGGCCTCGACTTCGCCCGTCATGCGCTTCCTGCGCGCGTCCTTGCTTTCATCGGCGGGTGGGTCGGTGCTGCGAAAGGGGTGCGATGCACGACTATTGGCCCCGTGCGACTCGCGAACGTGCCGCGGATACGCGGCGGGCACGGCGTGGAACGACCGTATCCAGCCGTCGGGGAGGGGGGTGAGCGGCACTCGCGGTGGTGGTGCCGGCGCGGCGTTACCCGGGTGCGGGAGGCGGCCGAGGTGGTCGCCTCCGCTGGTTAGCTGGCCCGGGGGGAGGTGCGGCGTGCCGGTGAACGGAGGGTAGTATGCTCTGCGGGGCGAGGGCATTTGGTTACGCTTCAGTTGAGATCAGGAAGTCAGTGAGTAACAACGAGCTGCATGGGTTTGGTCTGTTAGGCATCTTAATGGTTACGATGAGTTCTTGAATCTCCACATCGCGTCGGACATTGCCGAACGGCGAGAGAGATGGGGATGCGGATGTGCGGATGTTGTAAAGATAACCAACATTCATCCATTCGAGAAGATCCGGTTTTTGTTGCAGCGCTTCAGCTGTTTCTCTCTTTCCCCAGAAACCACGTTTTTGTTGCCCACGTTCCAGACCTCGAGACCTCTCTATCACGTGCTTTCGGAAAACGCGAAGAAGCATAGATCGCATAAGAACTGGACATCCGACATTCCACCCATGAGCCTCACGTCATTCGTCCCAGTGTCCTGGATCCAGAGCGGGCCGAGAACATCGGGGAAGCGGAAAGGAAGAATTGCAAGAAATGCGGTGGCGCTCCCCTTTCAGTCATTTCAACGGACAAACGCTCCCTTGTGCGGGTTCGAGCTCGACTGGGCCGCAAAGGAAATACTCTCGTAAGTTTTTGGAGCCACCCCGCCTCTTCAGGAAGCAGGAAGCAGCACAGCCTGTGGCGTACGGCGTACGGCGTCTCTCTGGATCTCTGGACTCTTCACCCTCTGACCCTTTGTGCTCTTTCTTCCTCTCTTTCTTTCCTTCTTTCGTCGTCGTCTAGACTCACTGCCTTCGATGTGGTGGCGGCAGCGGAGGCGGCTGTGGCGGCAAATCAAGCACTGCGACGTCGATCAGGCCCCAGGAATGCCAAGACAAAGACCCACAATCCCGATCGATGCACAACAGCCTGTGCCAAGGCAGTTGAGCGGCGCTGTCCACTTTGCTGTTATTAACCGCTCTGGACGGTTGCCGAGCGCTCCCGTGCCCGCGGCGCACATGACCTCGCGCCGTCTCGTCTTGATTTGCTGTCTCGTGAGTCGTCGCAAACACAGATCCTCTAGTCCGTACCTGTGTCGATCCTTTCCAGATAGTCTAGATTGTCGATCGCCGTGAGTCATATCCTGTACTCTTCCTGTTGAGAGTCACCTGTCTCGCCTGCAGAAACCTGGACATGGCGTTCGGCCTGCTCCCGCGCTCTTCGCGATTGACCAAGAAGGTATCAAAGATTCTTCAGGGCTGTGAGCGTTGGAACAGCTGACCTCCACCGAACGCCCGAGAGGCATCGGGGGACAAACTCGCTTGCAGACTGCCTCCTTCATCTATACTCCTGGCAGTGGCGACGACGCCACAGGGTCACAGTACTCATGCAGGCAGTGCGGCTAAATGAGATATAGAAAGGGACAGGGAAATTTATGTCTCATCTGCCGGTTCCGCACCGAGAAATTAGACGGTGGAAGGAGCTGAGAACAGCAGATTGGCCATTGACAAGTGGCGGTTGGCGCCGACCCGTGGCTACCAGCAGTGCAAGGTGGAGCAGGTTCAGCTGCTGTGTCTCGAGCTCGTAGAGAGCCCCTGGCTGGATGAACAACAGGCAATGACCAGCTCGAGGGAGACAGAATGTGAGAGCCCATACTGTATAAAGGCAGACCGAGCTGAAGGGCTGGAATGACTGCTTTCCCAAGAACCGCCAGCTCCAAGCTCCCCAATGCGCTCGCTTGCTCTCCTCTCCGTCCTAGCCCGTAAGCCATCGCTGCAACATCCCCATCGCTAACAACAGTCCCGGCGCTAGGCGCCCTCGTCCCCCGCCAACTGGCCCCCACCATGAGCGCAGGGTGTACGAGCCAGTGCTCCGTCATCAGCGACATCAATGGCCACTGCCAGGGCGACTCGAACAATCTCGCCAACTGTGACTGGAACGGCGTCTGTACCGTGAGTGCCGAGGTCGAGGGTGTGTGGGTAAACTTTTTGCAGCCGCGAGGCTCAGAGTCCAGCTCACCCTCAACGGCCCAATCTCCGCCTCGGGACTGACACGCAGAACAACATGCACAACCGCTGGATCGAGTGCATAACTTGTCTCAGAAATGACCCTTCGGGCACCACGCCTCCCGACGCAGAGAACATCCTCAAGGACGTTTGCGCCGCACAGGGTAAGGACGTGACGGTGCCCGAGCCCCCCAGCTGCGACTCGTGCGGGCTCGCGGGAAGCATCAAGGGCTACTGCGTAGACATGATCCAGGCGTGTGGAGGGTACTGCTCGGTGAGCTGAGCGTTCAAATCTAAGCCCTAATTGCCAGGTCGAGAGCGACGCCGAAGTCACAAAGTGTATCCAGTGCCTTCCCGACAGCGACCCGCGCAAGGCAGAGTACCGCGACATGCAGCCAAAGTACCACGAGGTGTGCAAGGGCCTTGGTAAGCCCATTGGCGGTGGCGGCGACCCGCCGGCAAAGGACTGCTCCGAGATCTGCGGCATCCCGTACAGCGCCAGGAACTACTGCGTTGACCAGGTCCAGGCGTGCGAGGGCTACTGCAGCGTGAGTTTGACTTTTTCTACCTGCGCAATTCTAATGCCCAGGCCGAAACCGACAAGCAGATCAACGAGTGCATTGCGTGTCTCCCTGACAGTGAGCCGAACAAGGCCTCGTTGCGCGACATGCAGCCCAAGTTCCACGAGCAGTGCAAGAAGCTCGGCCGCCCCATCGGTGGTGGCGGTGGTGACCCGGACCCGCCCAAGAACATTGAGGAGACGATCGTGGAAAAGTGCCCCAGGTGCGCGGATGTCTACAAGCTCCGCGACGTGTGCGTTGCCGGCTCGGCGCCGTCGGACGAGTGCAAGGCCAACTGTAACGTGAGCTTGAAAGTGTATCCAGCAGTGCTTACCCGCAGAACAAGGACGGCCTCAAGTCCGCCGTTGACGAGTGCGCAAAGTGTGTCTCCGGGGCGGCCTCAGAGCTCAAATGGGACGATGCTGCCACGAAGCACTACACGGAAACGTACATCCCTGGCATTGGCGGAATCCTCGACAATATGTGCAAGGACCAGAGCAAGCCTGTCGATCCTCCGCCCGTCAACCCCGTCCCTGTTGGTCCGCCCGGCCAGGTGACTCCTCCCGGCCAAGTCACTCCTCCCGGCCAAGTTACTCCTCCCGGTGGTCGTCCTTCGACCGGTACGGGCACGTCCCCCAGTGGGCGCGTCTCTGGATCGGGCACGACCACGGCGCGCCCCAACAGCTCTGCCGTTGTCATCGGCTTCCCCGCCGTGGGTGGTGCGGTCGCCCTCCTTGGAGCCGTTCTTGGAGCGTTGATGATCTTCTAATCAGACCTGTGTACCGTTCCGTAAGAAACGAATCAGTTCCCAAGAGCAGAAACTTCGTAGGAAATCAGTTCAGTTTCATTAATGTGAGAGTGAAAGAGTTAGCAACAGAATGCAAGGTTTCAGATCGAGGCGCAGCCCGTACCGTATCACAAAAACCAAAAAGACGTACAACTACTGTGACGGCCCACGTCTACGCGTCTACCAGTCTCGCCACTCGTCTGTGATCTCTGCGACGCCGATCCCACGACTGGCCGCCATGGCCGCAACGTCGACGCCAACAGCCGTCAGGCATTCCTCAATGTACTCGCACAGGCGCTCGCGCTCCTCCGTCTCGATGTACGACTCGTCAGCGTCGTCGAGCAGCTCGTTGAGGCCGACAACCAGCGACTGCACGGCGGCGAAGGCGGCATCGTGGTTGCTCGGCGGGAGGGCGGACTCGAATCTCGCGAGGAGAGTGTCGCATGGGTCCAGAAACGCGTCGGGGAACAGCTGGGCGAGAACCGCGTCTTTCTGCGTGATTTCGCCGGCAGCGAGCGAGCGTGCTTCGTCAGCGCGCTCGCGGCGCCAGTGCACTGTCGGCCGTTCGGGAAGCGCAGCGGTCGTCATGCGCCTGTAGGTGCGAAGATGGTGAAGTGAGTGAGTGAGGGGCCTAAGTAGCAACATGTGCAGCGCAGCGTTGACTGTCAAGCATGCAAGCAAGCATGCATGCGATCATGCGATGTCTGTTGACACGTCGTGGCGTGCCCTCCACCTCCACCACCTCGACCACTGCGTGCCTGCGCCAACAGCCATCGCCGTGAACCATCCACTCACCAGCCTGTGTCTCCGGCGTCTCTGGCGTCGGCCGTCGGCCTGGCGGAGGTGCTCTGCTCTACGTCTTTTGACGTTTTCATTGATTTCGTCTGAGGAAGAGATTTTGTTTCCTATATAAACATGCTGAGAGCGTGCCGTCGGTCACTCCACTTCTTGCCCATTGTTCCCCAACTACCTCCACAAAGTACTCTTCTGTGGACCACGCAGTGCATGACAGGAACAGTGCCGGCAACGTCTCCAAGTTACAGCGACTAGCTGGCAGGCATCCAACCATCGAGTACTGTACTCCACACTGCGTCGGGCACTAGAAACTTCAGCGCTCCAGCGCGGGTTCTCTTGCGTTCATGATAAAATATATAAGAGCTTCACTGCTGTCGTTCTGACATTCCCATTCACACAGCCGACTGCAGTTCTCACCCGTCTCACCCCGCAACCCTCTCTACGCAAGCTATTCCCAACTACTCCCTGTTTGTTTTCATTCATTCACTATGAGGATTGCAGTCTTTGGAGGTGGCGGCCGCATCGCCCGTGACTTTGCCAAGCTCGCCAAGGGCAAGCACGAGGTTGTCGCCATTGTGCGCAACAACAAGCAGTAAGTGGATCTCATCTCTACTGGCACTGACACGCAGCAATGATGACCTCGAGGCCTTCGGCGCGTACCCCCACATTCTTAACATTGGCTCCGCCACAGTCAAGGACGTCCAGGTCGCGCTCCACAACATTGACGCGATCATCTGGGCAGCCGCGACGAGCGAGGAGGCGGACGCCGAGCTCCTGCGCAAGGTCGACTACGGAGGCGTCGTCAAAGTGTGCGAGGCGGCCGCGAACGCCGGCGTGAAGCGCCTTCTCGTTGTGTCCTCGATGGACGCGCACCCGCCAGGCAAGGTCCCGTCGTACTACAACGAGGGCTCCCGGGCCTGTAGCGCGACTTTCTGGGGTCTCATGGGGCCCTACATTACGGCCAAGTACGATGCCGAGGCGGCCGTGCAGAAGACCAAGCTCGACTTTACCGTCATTCGTCCTGGCGCGCTCCACAACGACCCCAAGGGCAAGGCGGAGATGGGCGTGCTCCAGATGTGCCGCCCGGGTGTTGCGCCGCCCAAGACTGTGCCGGAGCTTGGCAAGGCGTTCGCGCCATGCGCTCGTGAGCTCGTCGCTGAGACCCTCATGCACTGCCTCAACCAGCCTGGCACTGCCGGCTTGACGTTCTCCGTCCTCGATGGCGAGCACGACGCAGGCAAGCAGGTTGAGCTGCAGGGCGCGGAGCGCACCGACCTCTTCAAGCTCGAGGCGTAGGATGTATCATTATAGAAAGATAGCACAACGGAGAATCTATGCATCAGGTCCGGCTTTTTGGCCTATCAGCAACGGCGCTGTTATGCATCGCCTTTGCGCTGCCCGCCCTGCACATGTTGCAGAATATGCAGTCTGTCGTCAGCAGTTGTTACTGCCTCTCTATCATCAGAGTGCAAGGTCCAGTCGGCATTGGCTCTACTCCTCGGGCCGGGTTTGCCGACAAGTCGCACAAACCGCCATCCGCAGCAGCAACTCTTCTCTTGTGATTCCATTCCCACTTGTCTTGTCCTTGCAATCAACCACAGCCTCAAGGAAATCTACTCTTCGCGAAGCGAGTCGGAGATCTAATTCCGGAGCGGCTTGGCGGCGAGAACCAGAGAAACGACCTCACCGAAAGGAAAAACCGCACAGGGTAGAGGGCTCAGAGCTCCGCATCCCTCCTCCGCACAGGCTTGATTCTTGAGGACAATGACGTCGCGCATCAGGAGCTGTCGATGGACTCAGGAGAGGCGACGTTAGTGTACCAGCATCGAACAGAATGCAGACGGTCGGATGGGACGGTGTTGACCGCGTATAAAGTCCCAACAAAGACCAGAACAATCCCGTCACTTACCTTCATCGCATCACAGACACTTCCTAGACTATTGAACAATGCTCCTCACGACGTTCACTGCCCTCGCCGCCGCGGCTGCGCTCCCGTTCGCCGCCGGCGCGCCGACTGAGCGCTCGCCCACAATGCCCTTCTCGCCCTCGAACGTTACCGTCCATCCCGCAGACACGGGCCGGTGTCTCTCCGCGACGCAGGGCACCGACGGCACGCTCGTCAACATCGCGCCCTGCGATGGCTCGTCAAAGCAGAAGTGGACAGTTGCTCCTGGTGTCACGTATCTCCGTCTCGCTGGGACTGAGCTCTGTCTTACTGCTGGCATCAGTGAGTGTATGATCGACACCGACACCGCGATGCTGCAGGAGCTCGAATCTCCTTGTGCTTCTGTGGTTGTCATTCACCATCAGTAACTGCTCTCTGACACTCCGCAGACCCGTATAAGGGCTGGTTCCCCGCCAGCGGTATGATGCCTGTTCTGCGGCCCTGCCCCCGCATCCTCCCCGACCCCGCGGCGACAGGCGATGGCTTCACGTGGGAGTACGACCGCTCGCAGCGCTTTCAGTACCCGACCGAGGACAAGATCGGTATCAGTGAGTGTGGTTCGGGACCTGGAGCTTCTTTTGCGGTTCAGAGACTGACTTGCAGCACTCTGTCTCGACAACAAGGCTGGAGCCTCGACCGACGCGCAGACCTGGGAGTGCTTTTGCAAGAACCCCAACCAGGTATGGACCACCACACCGCAGATCTCGTGGCCGTAAGGCATCTGCGCGGGCGGGCCGCGCTGCTTTGGTGATACGGACACTTGCAACATGGATATGTAGTATGCTTGATAGGACGATGAACGAGCTCACAGCAATTGGGCCAAACTAACGGGCCCGCTGACATTGCTCCTGTCAAGGTGCCGGGGAATCTGATACTATGACACAGGACACGCTCAGTGCAACACGACCAACCCTTCATGCATCAGCCAATGCCGTCCTCGCCACCCTTTCACACCTCAGTAAACACACAACGGCCCTTGACACAGGTGGCGCCGCCGTTGCTGAGGGTGGTGCAGTCCACACCGTCCTCATCAGCACAGCCGCCGCAGTGCTCGATGTCCGTTGAGACGTCAACGCAGCGGTCACCGCACGACACGGGTCCGCGAGGACAAGGGTTGGCAGGCTGGCGGCTTCGTGCACGCCGCACGGCAATGCCGCCGACGGTGCCTGCCGTGTTGGACGGGCTGGGCGGGAGATCGCTGGGGAACGTCGCTCCGGCAAGGCACTTGCTGAACACGTTCGTCGGGTAGTATCCGTCTTCAGTCAGAGCTGGTAATAAAGCGCACTACTCACCATCACGCGTGTCCGTGCTGACTTTTCCGCTCGCGCGGGTGACCTGCGCTCCGATGGACGTGAGGCCGAGGGCGTTAATGTCCGGAATAAAGACGCTGTAGTACTGTGCGTCAGTGCAGTAAACGCGGTGCAACGTACATTGTAGTAGGCATCACGCGGACGCCTGTATGCGGCGCGCACGAGCATCTTGTCCCCAGACCCATTGTTGACAATCACATCGACGCGGTCGCCCGGAATGTACGGTCCAAGCACAGCCATGGTCACATTGAGGCCAGTGGCGCCGTTGTTCTCCGCTCCTGAGTACTGGCAGCTGTACGCCGGTCCCACGTCCTGCAGATATTAGCTTTCGGCAATGGAGACGACGCACGATGATGATCGAGTCGTCGATGGCGCGGAATTCCTCGCCCTCGGCGCTGCTGAACACGGAACCGTCGTTCATGGTCAGCTTAACACTGAGGCCACCGATGCTGAAATGTCAGTATTGAGTCCAGTGTAAGAGGCCGCTCGACTCACCCGGTTGCAGGGGGAATGCCGTTGGGCTGGGCGTCAGTATCACAATTCCATTGTGTTCGTCACAAACCGTCAAGATGTTGCGAATCTCCACGGGCTTGCCGATACTAAGTGTCTTGAGGTCGCGGACCATGAGCATGTTTGGGTCAGTGCCAGGTGAGCCGTCGCGGTTGACGTAGCCAATGTCGAACGACGACCACTGGCCTTGCATGTCATAGACCTGGGCCGAGGCGATGGAGACGCTGTACCGCTCGTTACGAAGGGACATGCGGAAGACGAGCGAGACGGGGAACGGTACGATTGGCCCCTTGAGGCTCACGGACGAGGGCACAGCTTGCCTGTCAGCGATACTTTACATACGCAAACCTACCCTCGTTTAACATCTTTGAGAGCACAGTGTTACAGCCGTCGATATATGCCTGGTTCGAGTCCGCGTAGGCTCTGATCGTCTTGTTGCCGTCGCTCGCAAAAATGCGGGCATCACTGCTGCGCTGGGGGTACGTCGCGTCCCACGGCTGCGCGAGGGGGTTGACGTACTCGCCATTGATATAGTTTGTCGCAATATGGTTGTCGTACGCCGCGAGTGAGTCATCGAATGCCGCATGGGCGCTGTTGGTGATGGTGGGGTTGACGCTGGCGTGCACGCCGCCGAGTGTGTGACCGCAGGCAACGAGTGAGATCATCTCCGTTGGCGAGAAGCCCATACGCGCGAATCGCTGGATATGAGTCTCGGTTGTTTCCTCGGGGTGCGGCACTGAGCCCTCGGGTACGGCGTTGGCGGCATCTGTTCGGCCGTGCAGGAAGGGGATCATCGGGCCGCCACACGACTGACTGGTTAGTGCTGTATCGTTCTTCAGACAAGCGACGCAGTAGGACACGTACCCCAACTGCAACGATTGCGCCAAGAGCCTAGATATCAGCTCAAGTAGTGCTTTCGCAATTATTCGACTCACAACCATGTCGGCGAGGGTCACACCCTCCTGCTGGTAGAACTTGTATTGCTGAATCGTGGAGGAGAATGCGACGCCGGCGTTCTCTGAGCTGATCAACTGTCAGCACAGAGCCCACTGTTCACAGAGCCATTCCACTGACTAGCCCGTCTCGTACTGGATCGACGCGTCGACGCCACCGGTCCCCTCAGCAGCATTGTGTGACGCCGAGTCGTGGAACGCGGTACGTAACCACTCGGCGGCGTTTTGGCGGTTCGTGCCGCCTGTTCTGCATGGTCTACATGTCAGCACCCAATACGTACATGACTGGATACCCACGAGATGATGGCAATAAAGCGGCTGTCCGTCATGAGGCGGCGGAGCTTGGCGATGTCCGACGCCTCAGTCTGCGCAAGGCCGGCCAACGCCAGAGTTAGGAGGCTCAAAGTGCGCATGCCGATAAGTTAGTAGGTCGTGAGCAGTCAAATCTGAGAACAGCCGACCTTATACACATTTCCTCTCGCCCTCTTCAGCACTGTTGATCTCCGGCCTGCGTGTTCTCGCACCCATCGAGGACGCTATCCCTTTCTGGACCTGAATGACAAGAAAAACTTTTCTAGTGGAAGAGAGTCTGGCGGGAGGAGTAAAACGCCGGAAAATCAAAGACATCTTGATCGCCGTGACCTGGTGGGTGCGATGTCACCGCCACGGCCTATTAGATAGCCCAGATATCGATATGGCCGAAAGCCGCGCACCCCGGCCGAAGAAACGGCAGCACGTCTGGCGCCCGGCGTTATCTGATATCAGGGATGCGGTGTTGCCGCGAGCTTCGCGTCCCCCTCGCATACTATTGAGCGCTGGCAGACCAGCAGGCGCACACTACCAACCGTGGTCCGCGGGCCGCGGATGAGGCCGACCAGCCCTGATTCTCCATTGCTCCGCCAGGGCCCACATTCTCCGCTGTCAGATGAGTCGTCGGTGCAGTCAGGATGTCAACGCCAAGCCAGTGGGATCCCCCAGGACAGCCAGAAAAAGATCGTTAGAGAGACGGACATGTCGGAGGGTCGACTTCTGATTGGGAGGGGAACGGGCGGAACAGGTTTCGGCCTTGTAGGCGATGCCGGCCAGTCACAGGCGTTCTCCAACATCTCCAACTGTTCATAAAGCTTCAACGCGAGTTACATTGCACGCCGGCTGGCGGTCCAGCCGCGAAGTCATGTGCAGGCGGGCAAATGATCCACGATTGAAGCGGAAGTGTGCGAGGCACACTGCGTTGCTCGTTGGAAGCGCTCTGGGTCTGCGTGGGCACATCCATGAAGCGACCGTCGAGACGCAGTGTTTGCGGGTGCACTCACCCAACCTTGGGAGAGTGGAATAACACAAGAGTCTTCCAGCTGACCTCCTGCATTCACTGTACGTTGTCAGGGCTCGGGAAGGATGCTGCCTTGGCAGCTGGCGCCTTCTGCGCTGATTGTCGCCCGAAGGAATCTGACGAGTGTTATTTCTACTGATCTCAGCGTGCGCAGGTGGTTGTGGGAGGTCTAACCCCAGGGAGTGGGGTCAGCCGAGGACGGTGACACCCCGGTACAGTATATCCCGCCTCTTCAGCCTCTCATTTATCGAATGCTTTCGAACTGCGAAACTACCAGAGCCTGTGCCGCTCCACCGCTCTTGGTTGGCGGGGCATCGCTCACTCTTCGGGCCACTGTGAACGCGGTGAAGACTGAAGCTCACGTAGCTTGCAAGGAGTTACTCCCTCGCTGAAACCGGGGACATGAAATGACTGAGCCTTGCATGGTCGCCGCCTCCCATAGTGAACCCCAATATACCCAATACCTCCAACTGCCGTACTCGGGCGATAATCCCCTTCTGTCCCGAACCCAATAGCACCACATCTTTACAGCATCTGAGTTCGAGAATGGTCTAACGTACCGAGCGCAGCCGGACAGCCGCGACACGACAATCTCCACAGCAACCAGTGCTCCTCGCGATCAGGACTTGGCGACTGTCTCGCCGAGCCCCCGTACCTCTACAGTCAGCATGGAGGAACGGCGCGGCTCAAGGCACGCCCGTGCAACTACCGCACAGAAGGTCATACAAGGGCCATACGAGGTTAGACGGAGGGCAAGCGGAAAGAACCCGTGTTAAGCCGTCGCCGCTCCACACTCGACCGTCCCGTCACAGGGAGCGCCGCCGGCCGAGAAGTCCAATGTCTTGCTGCTGTCGTTGTGAGGCCCGTTGAGAAGGGCCTTGGCTTTGCTCACATACCGCGTGCCATCCCCAATCCGTATCCATTGCCACCCGTCGCAAACCACCCAGTCGTCATCCAGGAGCATTCACCGCCCGCGGACTGTCCGGCACGTTTGGCCTTAGCATTGGGTCCACGGACGGCTTCCACCATTATCACCCGAATGTTCCATATGGCGTCGTCAACGCTCGAAGTTCATGTCTTCGGCATTCTTATGGAATGCGACAGGTACAAGTACGGCACCGACTCGTTTCAAGACCACGAGAGGTGACACCAAGTGTGACAGTGTCGTAATGTGCCGGCCTACCGCCTCGTTATACTCACGATGGGCGGCCGATTCTCCTTCCCACTGCTACAATAACAGGAGCGCTACAGGCCCCCAGTAGCGATCCCTCTGACCTGAAGTGTTCTAGTGGTATCTCTCAGAGGGTGCCCTTGCCGGTGTGACTTGACTTGCACCCACTTGTCATGTTGAAACAGCCAGGTTCTCGCACACCGCGTATCACTGTGCCTACACGTGCCTGTCTAACCGTAATGCGCCTGTTCTGTCCCGTGCCCGTAGAATATCGCATAGTGGAGTCCAAATGAACAGATGCGTATCGCGAGAAAGGTGGTAGGGTTATCGCTACGGTCTGCCGTGGCGACGAGGCACTTGCCGTCCTTGTCTTATGGCCCATGAGCGTGACAGCCCCCACCTCTGTGGGCGGCTATGGGACAGAACAAGGTTGCTTCGCCGCACTCGACCAGACAGTATTGCTTTCGGAATCCAAGTCACGCGCCGCAGAGTTCCGGCAAGGCAAAGCGCTTCCTTACTGTTGCCCTGCTGAAACCAACGAGACTATGCCTCTCAAGAGTGCAGGTAGGCTTCGGGCGTAGGGTCGGTCTTCTGAGATGCATTGGAACATTGTCCAGGGGCCAAGTTGGAGTGGCGACGGGTTGCGTTTGCTAAGTCTGCGATTCGGAGCCGTTCCTCATGCCTTGTCAAAGTCAGAAATCCCGAACCCGAATCGAACGAGGAAGTATTCCTCCGTGCTGTCCTTCTGCTTATGTCCATGCCGGAGCTTCGTGCACCGTTGTTTCAGAAGCTCACGGTCGGAACCCAGCACCACCGAACAAACTCAACACAAACGTCCCGGTTCCTCGCCGTGGCCGCGGTCTGTCACCCTCGTGGACGGTCGTCAAGTTAGAAAGAGGTAGGGTTGGACATTCCGATAAGTCGAGAGGTTGGACATGGGCGGCCAAACACCCCTTCCCCCAGCCTGATGTCGCCTGGCACTCTAGACAGTCGCCCTCGCAACATCCAGACCAGTGCCTCGATTATGCCATTTGCTTACGCAAAAGGTGTTGTGGTTTTAGCCTAAGCTTGGTGTTTAATCTTATCACAGCTTTCGTGTCGTTAGAACTGTGCCTCGCGTGGAGCTGCGCGTCTCATCGATTGCAGCTCCTCGTCTGACAAGTTGCACACTGCCGTTCGAGCCCATCATCAAGCACACATAGCGATTCGTACCTGGCGGGTCCTGAGAGGTCTTGACAGTGGCTGAGAACGAGAACCATACAGATGGGGCATGATCTGGTGCCGTCGGACCCCGTCGGGAAAGCTCATGTCGCTGGAGCCGACTTGACGGGGCAGGATAAAAGATCGACGATTTCAGTCCGGGGAGTCTCCATCCCCACTCTCAGCACCTCCTGTTCAAACAGATCAGTATCAATACCGCTCCTTATCACGACCTACCACCGACGTTCACTAATCACAATGGGTAACAAACAGAGCTCCACCGATGTACCGGTTGACTCGCCCTACAACCCTTACAACGGTGTCGTCGGCTCCCCCGAGCGCTCGTTCCAGCCCACTTGCGATCTTGCCGCGCAGCTTATCCCCGACTTCTCCTGCTGCAAGGTGAACGACTCCGACTTTGTCTGCTCTCCTGGGTGAGTGTTCGCAGCGGGGAGGGCCGCGAGTGTCGAGTGATCAGTAAATCATCCCTACTGTCGCGATCCCCTGTGCCATATTGCCCCTCCTCTGGACTTTTGAGCTGACAATTAGATTGGAATGTACGGACAAAGGCTGTTGCGAGAAGGATGACCCGACTGTCTGCTGGGCGCATATCAACATCGAGGACGCAGTCGAGTATTCTCGCAGTGAGTCCCCCGCTGACAGTAAAGCCGGGGTCAACCACTGACGATGCAGACTAAGCCGTGGGGCAGTACATCCGTCTTGAGGGTTTCAGCCTGGCCATCAGCGCGGGTCGCGGGTCATCTAGGTTGATATTACCTTTGTATCGTTATGTATAATTGCCAGCTGGTCAACAAACCTCGTGTGGGCGCTCATCCCCAGCTGGCGATGATGGTCTCTGACAATTGTGAGGGTATGCCGGTAAACCGTACGCGCTGGTCGTTCTTGTTGTCTTGTCTTGGGGATTATGGTAAGGAATGGTGCCCTGCCGTCTTCAAAAGTGTGTTGAGCTGCTGGTGTAAACCGTCTCGAAGGTTACAGAGTCCTTCGAGGTACAAGCGGTGGTCGGATGGTTCAGTGACGAGCGGATACTTGAGCAAATCTCGTCTGTTATCACTGTCCTTGGTGTGACGATCCGTGCGTCGCCCTCTCCGCCGCCGCAGTGGACGGCCTGTGCGTCGCTCTCATAGCTATCAGTATTATTGCGCGCGTCTCGAAGCATCATCCATCCCGCCTCCTTACTCATTCTTGCAACAGTCCTTCGAACTTGAAAGAACAGCTCAGGTTCATACTCTTGGCGCCGGACTCTTTTCTTTCGAGGTGCGTCACTTCAACTTGGCAAACATCCCATGTCGTCTATTCGCTGTGAGAGCTGCGTACCTTCGAGGATGCCAAGGTCACTGAGACACACTGCTGTCGCTGTTCTGATACCTCCAGACCAATCTGCTCGATGGATGTTCCCAGGTTGCTTTTGAGTAAGTCGTCAGCCGGAGAAAGGACTGATCTTCGGAGGCAGAGAGTGTGTAACGATGAACAGCATTCGGAAATCCGAGAGTCTCGACCAGACGTATGCTTTGCACATTGCTGCGACGTTGCTGCAAAGCACACAAACAACAATGCGGCCATCAGTGACCTCGATGACCTCGATGTTAACCCCTGCTTTTGAACACTTTTGTTCCTTCTGACGTCATTCTTGGCACCCTCTCACTCTCATTTGCCTGCATGTTCACAGCCATCTCGCTCACTCTTTTCACACTCCACTCACCACTCTGCTCCACACACTCGACTCATCTCCACCCCCTTTGCATCCTCCGTCTGCGACTTGACACTCAGCATTTTGTCCCAAGTTTGCAAATCGACAACCCCGCACAGTCTCCATCTCCCCATCGACGTCTTTCGGCGACATGCGCCTATCTCCTATTCTCTTCGCAATCGTGCTCGGGGCGAGCGTCGCAGACGCCCGCGATGAGCAAGCCCCTTTCGATGCTTCTGTACGCAAGGGCAAGGGCCACAAGGGGCACGACCACCTCAAGCCCGACTACGAGGTCAAGGCGCTGCTCAATCCTGAAATGGTTCTCGGTCCCGATCACAAGCTCACCTCGACGGTGCTCTCCGCCTTCGACATGGGTCCCGATGTCCGCAAGCTACACGTCCAGTACATCGATACCGACGACAAGGAGCTGTACGACCACCTCTGGTCTCCGCGCATCCGCAAGCCCGAGGGTGAGGACGAGTGGGACCTCACGTACAAGAAGCGCTATCCGATCAAGGATGGCCCGGACGGAATCGAGGCGGTTCTCAAGCAGGCTGCCAAGGATGGATTCGCTGCCAAGGACGACAACTACGAAGCGCAGATCGAGTGGGGATACGCCAAGTTCACACTCAGTCTTTCGCTCAAGAAGTCGGTCAAGAACAAGGGCCACAAGAAGATGGAGCTCCCTGGTCTCCGGCATTCGCGCAAGTTGCTCATCCGTGAGGCTCCCGGCAAATTCGACGACTGGGAGAGCAAGGGTTGGGGCTCCGACACACTGTCGAAATCGCGGATCTACGGCCCAGTTTACTCGCGGCGTTCGAGCGGATTCTTCGGCAAGGACGAGGACGGCAAGCCCCTCGAGCTCGACATTGACGTCTGGCCCATCCGCGGGCCCGAGGGCAAGGGCAAACAGTACCTCGTTGAGGCGAGCTTCAAGACCGACAGCCGCGAGCACGCCGAGTCCAAGCAGAAGGATCTCGTTGCGTTCCTCGAGGAGAAGGGCTGGTTCATTCCTGAGGACGCACTCAAGACCCAGCTTATTATGGACCGCTACTAATGGATCTCCATAGTGCGCCACAAAACGCAATGGGCAAGGACGAATGTTAGACACCAGGGACTGCAGCTGAGAAAGCATTCTAGATCTCTACCGTTGTCGATATTCGCTCGCCACCTATATTGCCGTCTGCATAAATCATCCACATGTCCCCATCTCATTCCAGGGGGGATCAGTGAATCTGATCAGATCCGGTATTTTTCGCGTGTGGCGCATGTACACCAGTCAGTCTTCTTGTACTGAGACTAACGCCACTCATGTACACCCCTTTCCAGTTCGAGGGCCTTCATTGGGGATGCCGGGTGGTAGAATGCACATGAAGGACGCGCCTCAGGCTCTACAGTATGAACCCCTGTGACATGGTCCCAAATCGCGATGGGAAGTCGGCACGATCAAGGTCGCACAGCGACTCAGTTTCCAGAACGCGCATCTTCGGACATTGACATGGTCGAGGCGCAAGTTACATAGGTAGCCGGCCCACTCTTGGTCATGGTCGGTTTCATTTACCGCCGGCGGTGAACATGCTGTCATGTCCGGGACCGTAGCTAGTCATGTGCCCACAAGTCTCCTGCTGGTGAAGTCTCCTGCTGGTGGAAGTTCGGTGATGTTTGTGCCATCGCACACTGCTGGTCTTAGCAGAGAGCTACTGAAGCATACCTTGCTGGGGAACGCTCCTTGATCCCCTCTTCTGCTGATCGTCGATTGAACTTGCAGACAGTCACAGGTGTATGTACGGCGGCGGCACTTTACTGCGACTCACTACATGTAGGTTACCGCCCCATCCTACCATTGCAGTCCTCGCCCCGCCCCCTTCACAGGCGGACACGTAACTACAGACTTGATTTGTCACAATCTAGCTGGACGTCCTCCTCTCCTGAACGATACGCACGCGTACCCCGCGACACTGCGGCTCCAGCCCTTAAGGGCTCCACCGACGCAACCAATCGGGCTTACTCTACAAACATAGCCTGGTTCCTCTAAAGAAGGCGTCCGTGTCGTCCGTCAAGTGGGCCAACTCGCCTTGGTATTCGCTTGCTCGTCTGCCCGGCGGAGCAAGCCGCCTTAAGGCCGTGAGATGAAGACATGCCCGGATGTTGGCGTAGCGCCCTCGAAAAGTCCATTTCAAGGCTTACCAGACGCTCACAATCGCACCCGCCCTCCTGCTCAACGTTGTTTTTGTCGAATCATGTGCTCAGACCCCTCTCGAACGTTACTCGGGGTCTGCGTTTTGAACTATGCCTAGGAGCGATATCAGAGCCTTGACGTTTCCATCTGAACACTCTCAGGATTTATGCCATCGGAACCCGATTGATGTTCAGTGAGCAACGCAGTCTAGAAAGTCCAGAAGGGATATCAGGTGAAGGTGACGGCGAGGATAGTGTACAAAACATGGGGTCACTGTCCTCGGAGCGACAATGATTGTCGAGAGCCCCACGAAACAGTCGCCAAGCTTCTTCAACGTTACTTACATCCAGGCCCGAGCGATGGCACCAATTGGAACGTCGTACCTGGGGGAACGGGTCTCGAACACGAAGCGGTGGGGATCAATACAACACAACACAATTCTAACTGAGTGTTATCTGGAGTATCGCCAGATTGGGCGTCGCATTGTCGTTTCGGGCTCTACAGGCGCCCTTATCCTGGCAAAATGCAGCAGCGAGAGGCTGGAGAAATTTCCACCAACAAAGAAAGATGCATTAGATTCTTTATCGGTACATTACAGTCTGTGATTGTCATTGGCGAGCGCAGCTTGCTTTTCTGGACTCCATGCTTGCGGCCCAGTCCACTGTTGCTCTGAAGTCAGCGTGATTGTTTTACTGCCCTAAGGCAACAGAGCTTACGGCATATGCGGCAGGAGGGACAATTGTCCACTTGGTCGTCATGATACACATCGAGCTCAAACATTGAATCACGTGTAGGGACCCAGGGCGTTTGATTCTCATTCTGCGCCAGCGCTGCAAGAATCTCCTCCTGGGGTATGTTTGTCTGCAAGGTGATCTTGACGGGGGGAGCCTGCGCGCAGTTGTATGTCTCTGCGACGTCTTGGGCCATAACGGACAATGCTTCCTCGCAGTGCGGGAAGGCACCAGAACCACCTATCACGAGATGCAAACTTTCGTCAAAAGCGCGAAGGTGTCGCCAATGGAGCGCTGGATTGACAACACAGCCAAAGTCGAGAAAGCCAGCGGAATGGCGCCAAACTGACCCCATTTTTGGAGCTATGAGCGTTGCTTGGTCCCCACTGTAAAAGCCTTCTGTGCATACGTCCGGTCGGTTGAAGATCATAACGTTGTCGGGCGGAGTAGTGTCGGGGATAGTCTTGTAAACGAACGGAAACCAGCAGAGTCTGTCTCGGAGACGCAACTGCGTCACATTGGGAAAGAGGGGGATGCCTGGAATAGCGATTTCCCAAAGCAGCCGGAAGTCGGTATGGGCTAGCGGGGCCAGGATGGACATCGAATGGATGAATGTGAAAGCTCTGCGAGCGCGGTCGCTCGGTTTCCCGTGGGCCGTGACTTCGGTAAGGTCTCCAAAGTGGTCCCGCCACTGAGAGGTAATACGAGTCTTGTGGGGTCGTCCAGCTGAAGCGAGTAGAGCAAACGTTGCCTGGTTGACCTCAACGTCTCGATACATGGCTTGGGCCGCGACCTCCCAGAAGACGGTGCTAACCAGGAGGCATGTGTGAAGGGAGCTCCTGTCCCTTATGGGATCCAGGTGGGAGATCACTTGATGTACAAGCTCCACGGGGAGTCTTGAAGCGAGTTGGTCGTCATTCGCGGCGGACCCCATACGGTCCACTTGGTTCAATCCAGAAGAGTAAGTGGAGGCAGAGTAGGATAGAGAGAGATTGCAAGTCAAGTTGCGATCGGCCGTTGGCCATGTTTGCGAATGATATGACTTCAGGTTGTCAAGAACAGGCCACACATCACGTGCTACACCACGGGTTTTACACCGCACAGTTGGTACTGTAGCGAAAGGGAGAAACAAGCTGCGAGCATTCTTTGAGTGGTTCCTGCCTCTTGTCACGGACTTTGAGATGTCGCAAAACCCAAAACCTGTTTCAGAACCAGCAATTTGAACCTTACTCCGACAAGAGCAACAGCAGTCACACAGTCTCCCAAACGATATTTATCTCGTTCTCCTCAGAATACCTGCTCGCAGAGGTCCAGGTTACCCTGGTCAAGAAGGCAGCTCAGAGGTCAAGCCTGGGCGCCTGGGCACAGTTCGGAACGTGGGACCTGCAGAGAGAATTCCAGAGCGACAGCGTGAGACTATGGGCTCCACACGTTACGTTCCAGTGCGGGTCCTCGCAGTTGATCCTCGCTGGAGGAACTGAGAGCTAAGTCTTCGGTCGCGACGGTGATGAGGACGTAAGCCCGGCAGAATGACACTGCCGAACGACGGTGATAGGGTCGGGTGCATAAGGGTAATGAGCAAAGAAGAAAGCCTATATAGCATAAAGGAGTGACGGCGCGAGCAGCGAGGAGCGAAGGAACGTGCGAACGAGTAACTGTGCGAGCGACGGCGCGGACGACGGCGCCGGATGGACTGTATTCAACAGACCAGCTGGTACACCCTCATTCGTATAGTCTGTGATACTCGCTGCTGAATGCGTAGGCGTGCTTACTGGGGGCAATCTCCCCAGTCCATCGTTGTTCTGGTGTAAGCATGATCGTTCCGCTAGTTCCACAAAGGCTCACTGCATATGCGACACGAGGGACAGTCGTGCTCTTGGCCCTCATGATAAACATCAAATTCAATCATGGCGCCCGGCGTCGGGAACCATGGAGTGTCCTCTTCTGCGAGAACTTTTAAAATGCTCTCCATTGTCCTGTCCGTCTGCAAGGAGACCTGGACGGCAGGAGGGCGGTCGCAATGGTGTGTCGCGGCGGCGGCTTCGGCGTGTTTGAGCAATTTGCTGTCCCAAGATGAAAAGGTCCGAGTTCCGTTCACAATGAGGTGCAGCTTTTCCTCAAAAACGCGTAGCTGCCTCCAACGTAGGGAACGTGGTAGCTTGATATTCCAAATGACGTACTCAAGACAGCTGGAATGGCACCAGGCAGCCCCCATGTTTGGGCAAAGATATGTCGCCTGTTCCCAGCTGTGGCAGCCTTCGGCGCAAACGTCGGGTTGATTGAAAACGGTGACAGTGCTGGGCGGGCTGGTGTCGGGGATGGGGTCGTAACCAGAAGGACAGCATGCCAGGTTGTCTTGCAGACGCAGTTGGGTGACATTGGGAAATAGAGCTACGCCCGGCAACGCACTTGCCCAGAGTGACCGCAAATCTCCGTGCGCCAGTGGCCCATGGATGTGCATCGTACGGATGTAAGAGAACGCTTTACGAGCACGATCACTAAGACGTTTTCCACCCGCCTGGGACCGGGCAGCAGAACCGTGGGGACGATCCGCGGCCAAAAGCAGGGAGATTTGCGGCTGGTTAACTTCGATGCGGCGATACAGAACTCGGGCTGCGGCGTCCCAGAAGACCGAATTGACCAGAAGACATGCCTTGAGAGACGCTCTATCCGTTTCGGGATCAAGTTGAGAGATTGAGTGGAGAACAAGTTCGGCTGGTAGCGGAATATGGCGCTTCCCGGCCACAGCAAACTTCTCAGATCGATGGTCCATCGAGGACCAATTGTTGACAGCGGAAAGCGTCTCAAGACAGTGTCAATTCAAGTCGGAGCTTTCGCCTCTTTGTAGGAATGCAAGTAAAGCGGAGAGCTAGCCTGTCCCACACGTTACCGGTCTTCCGTTGTCAAGCGACATGGCGGTCAAATGGTCATGTAATGCTTGTGAAGCAAACCTTGTGCTCGACGAAACACCTTTCCCCGCCTGTCTCTGTATCTTCACAACCACAGACCCGCGATATGAGTTCCTTGGATACAATCGGTCCCACGCCGCGAGCAAACCACCGTCATGGTGTTCTTTCAGAATCTGAAACACTTGGTTGGTACCTGTCCCATCAGGCCCATCAAGGATATGAAACGCCGCAAATAAACCTTGCCAGTAGTCGAGGGACAAACAAAACTCACAGCGTTACCAAGTTGGGTCTGTTCTGTTTGTCGCCATGCGTTGCTGCTCGACGACGGAATAGCCTGGCACGTATGTACAGCAATGCGCTGACGCGGGCTGTAGAGCAATGCGCGGCTGAGGTACGAATGCACAGAGCACTCGCTGAGCAGGAGTGTTGCAGCAAACAGCGGAACATGATGCCCATATAAAAGCTGCTTCCGAAGGGCTGAGACGTTTGTACGCTCGAACATCATGAGGCTGAATCTTTGGGTGCCGCTGTTGCCGCTGGTAGTCACCAGTAAGTGTCAGAGACCTGAGAATATGCTCACCGCGTTTCAGGCCTTGTATTAGCGCTGGTGGTGCCTCCACCGGCCGTAAAGCTGCCCACCGATGGTAGTAAGGCGGTCATTGCTGCCCGTCAGGCGAAGACATGGAATGACTTCTGGTCCACCACCGACGGGCCTGTTAACTGGAAGGACGTGAAGCAGGATTCTGAGGTAGATAACTGCTCTCCGGTTGCGATCATCAAGACCATGGCCTACCGTAGCCCCAACTCAGTGCGCAACATGATCCATCTTGTGGAGGACGCTGCACAGATCGCTTTGCCTGGGGACCCCCTACGAGGGCGAACCAGGCCGGGCTGCCCTTCTACCGTGACTGTGAAGAAGGGGCCGGTCCTAAAAAGCAAGGCTATCCCTGGCCCACCTTGGTGAGTTCAAAACGGTCCTAAACCTACACAGTACAACTAACCCGCAGGTGGCCGGCCGCGATAGCTTTTGCCGTACAAAAAAAACACAAGGTGGACTGCAAATCGCCCAGCTACGTGCAAGACGTCAGTCAGTCCGTTGTTTTGTCGTTGACAACAGTCGATGCGTCTACTTCTCGGTAAGATACCGGATATCAAGCGGTATAACCAGTTTGAGATCGGAATAACGAATGAAATGCGACAGAAGATCATGGGCGCTCAAAAACACTTCACTGTGATTGACACTCGCGATAAAAGATCTGGGGAGCAGGACTACTTTTTTGACGATGATTTCTTCAGTTCCCTTCATGCATACGGCATTGCATTTGTGGAATCAGCTGATAACGGAAACATTGTGTAAGTGATTGCGCTGGTTAACACATTCTGCGCCTGTCCTGATCCGCAGGGTGCACTTGATCAATCCACGGAGGGACTACGTGAGGGCTTATTCTCTCGACCAGATCGCGCCCTTCATCGATCAGATTACCCACGTCAATGGAGCGTTCGACGTACAGCCACAGCCTTCGCAGTGCTCCACTTCATCTGCCACAACCTCGTCAATCCCAACCCCATCTGTTGACCCGGGATCGACGTCGACATCCCCAGCCTCGAAACAACTTGAAACTACACAAGTCGTCAGTTCAGCCTCTTCCCTGTTCACGAAGACGCAGGAAACGAGCATTCAAGCGAGTGGGACGCCCGCCGCAACGGACTCATCGCCTCCCGCTCCACCACCACCACCTATCGGCGGGCCATTGCCCTCAGGTAGTGCCGGTTCTCCGCCTATCTCGACCAACTCAGCTCGCCCTTCGCCTTCAAGGCACTCTGTCCAGCAGTCATCCGGAAAACCCGTCTCTTCATCGCCCAGCGGATCTGCCGTCCCGCCACCTGTGGTCGGACCTGTCCCTCCGGCTGCTCCCACAGCAGCTGTCCCGCCACCTGCGGGCAAACCCGTTCCCGCACCGGTCCCGCCTCCTGCGCCCCCGCCGGCCGTCCCCCCGCCAGTGGTCGCACCTGTTCCCCCTCCTGTTCCCCCACCTGAGCCGCCGGCTGCGAAACCTTCTGTCAGCGCTCCCCGCCCTTCAGCCGACACGGCGAGTAAGGGTACCCCGTCCCAGACGTCCACCGGAGAAACTCGACGAACGACCAGCCTGAGTGAGGCTCCTCGCACGACAGGTAGTACCCAGGCTTCCCACAAGACTGGAACCACCGAGCTTCATGAATGGCGTAGCACGACCGCCAGGACTCCTCTCGCTGGCAACTCGACGTCTACCTCGTCCACGACAATTTCCACAATGCCGCTTGTAGCCAATTCTACGTCCACATCCTTGACGAGGCTCTCATCAACGCTGCGCATCGTGCACACAAGGCCACAGGGTCCCGACATGAGCTCTCTCCAATCGGTATGGGATCAGGAGTCCCGAACGAGAACTTCTGCTCAACCTACGACGACGACCAAGAAGTTGGAGACTCCAGACGGATGTACAGGAGAGGGGCCATTCGTCAGGTGCTACTTTGCTGACACTGAGCCCCCCAAGGGATGCCGCCCTGTAGGTGATGAGTATGAGTGCCGTCTGTCCGACATCATGTAGGGCCGGCAACGCGGCCAGGATGCCCTGGCTGGAAGAATCTCGAAAGTGCCCTTCTCGGACCTCGCTGTCCACGAGGTGTTTATGCAAAGAGTTTGTCGGGCCATCAGAACGGATGTCAGTGGATCTTCAACTAATCACAAGAAAGAGACCGACGCACGCCAGGTGAGTCCCATTTGCCCTGTCAGACAACCCAGACGGCTTTCCCAGCATTAGGACAGAGGCCGATCGCAATGCCGCCTGTACAGTTCGCTGCTGCGGCTGTCAGTGACGCTGATGACTGTTGTGAGAATAGAAGGTGGGGGATTATGGTAGAATGGTAGGATAGTGGGTGTAAAGACAGAGACCGTAGGGGGTGTGATGGAGACCGCTGATGACGAGATGCACCGCTGGTGGAGGGCAGCGCGCCTACTTGGTCGGTTGAGAATTGGCCGAATTGGCAAACTGTCGCAGGCCCTCCGATCATCGCCACCATCCGGCCGCCTCCTTCCGCAACAGTGAACAGGATGTGATGCATACAGATTTGCGGAGACCAAGGTGCAAACTGTGCAAGGCTGTTAAACTGCAGGGCATGCAGTGCACGCATGGCTATTCTCATGACCCAGTCTAACAGGCATTGTGGTGTTGTTCATCATGGCCGATGCATTGATCGCATTGATAAATTGAGTTGTTGTGTTTCTGCCGACCTCCACTTTCCGCCAAGCCTATTATTTTTCCCTCTTTCGTCCCCGTAGCGCCCTTGATACCCACAGCCCCTGGTTGATCTGCCGATCCCGTGGATCCCTTAGTTCCTGCATGCCTGCAGATCCTGCGGCTAGTGCGGAATGGGCTCCACTGGTGCAGCGGTGAAACAGACGCCCTTCAGGCACCCTGGGCCAATGCGCAGATCGGCAGATCGGCTGATCCTCTTTGAACGTGGGTTTTGGATTGTTTCGAAACAAACGTCTTGATCGGCTCCAATCTTCAAAGACCTGTGTGGCCTGTGGCAACCTCTAGACTTTGTCACTCTCTTGACTATTGTAAACGGCTTTGCAGCCTGAAAAGAGGAGGGAGGCTGCTTTCTGCGCATCTGCCAGCCGTGCAGGCAGCTGCCGCTCTGCCGCCCTGCCAGCCATGTAAACATCGGGGAGGTGGAGAAAGCCGAGGTTTCCTCAACGATGCCCTGCTGAGAGGTTGTTTCATTACCGTTCCGGTGGCGTTCCTAAGCAGCGCAGCAATCAGTGGTACCACCGTCAGTAGTACCACCGAATCCATTGACTCTGTATAATCAAGGCATTCGTGCGTGGACATTCCGACAACTTGCGATGTCATTGACAGTCAACATAACGACATCGCCAACAGACATCCACCGCCTCTTTGACCGGCTCCGTTACCACTCGATGGCCCACCGGCAAGTCACGCCATGGAGTTCCCGCCGTACCGGCACCCGCTGGACCGTCGCTGTTGGACAGACCCTGGGGCGCTCCGCGCAAGGCAGGACGCTTCACCGCGCATGCCACTATACCGCTTCATCCAGGAAACTAGCCCGTCGCAGCGGAGGAGGCGCTGTATGTGTTTCATTGGGCAGAACGCTCGACTGGGACGTCAGTCATCAAACGGAATTATCAGGCAGGGAAAGGGCGGAACATGGCTAACTAGTCATCACCACCAGCCTGTCCGGCTCGGGCAACGCGCATCGAAAGCCAATCCTGTCTGAGAGGGGAGCGCATTCGTCCTGCGGCACTCGTTGGCTGCCCAGCTCCAGGCTGCGCTGCTTCCGGTATTTTAGGCATTCCTTCGTCGACGCACACCTTTTATCTATGTGCTCATCGTCAAGAGCACTGCAAACAGCTTTTCTTGTGTGTGTCGTCCGTCTTTTCCCGTCTGTTGAGCACGGGTCTCATTCCCCCTCCAGCTCCACATGGTGCCCACAGGGCAGGGGTACACGTTTCGTCGTTCGAATACCCTGGAGGGTTGCAGGCATCGATGTCAACGTGTATACCAGGATGCGCAGCAGTGCGCAGCTTTTATCTGCAGCCACAAGAGGCTCACCACACAATGCGGAGAAGCGGACGGGATAACCTTAATACAGTGGGGTCACTCTTCGGGACCCCTGCACCAGCTGCAGAAGCGCACAGCTGCGCACAAGATGTCAGTCCACGTGCAGCAAGGCGCAGCGCTGCAGCCGGGCAGGAGCAGGTGCTCACCACTGAAGGTTCCGACCACAGTGCCCTAGCCAAAAAGCCCCAAGCTTAAAGACTCGGACCATTTTACGGCATCGCATCGGACACTTAGCATACCACTCAACATCTGCATCAGAGCATTCCCAGAATATGTTTGCGGTATTTTCTGGACAACTTGTTACTCATCACCCATTGCGTTCAAGACCACACGATGCGTTCACCTAGATTCGTGTGCTTATCGACAGCGCTGGCAATGGTAACAGCGGCCGCAGCGGCGGGGCCTTACTCGTGGCCACAGGCATTCGAATTTCCAGGCTTCTCGGGCCTCATATACGCCGACTTCTCGTTCTCACCCGAGTTTGGGGACAGGGGATGGAAAACGGTGTCGGCTGCACCTGCACAGATACCGACAGCGGGGGACCCCTATTTCTTTATTGTGGATAGTCAGGATGCCATGCTCAGCACGGCAGGCGCCCTCATGTCCCGGGAGGTATACCTTGTCGCACAATTCTGGGGCGACGGCATGTACTATCGTGGCACGGCCACCACGGAGGACGGTTCGCCTCTACCGGACGGCACGTTGCTTGGCCGCCTCGAATTCCAAGGGGCCACCCAAGAAAGCCGCGACCTTGTCTACAAGTCTGAATGGGGGTCCCGTGGGCATGTCTTCGAGGTTGAGGGATGGCCCGATAGCACCGATCTGTGGAAGCGCTACAACTTGGCATTTGACGCAAACTTTACTGGAGTTGTCAACATCACCGCCTTCGGGGTCAAGGCAACCATTACTGCAGACGTGTGAGTACGCTTCGGTGAGGGCTGTGGTACTGACGGCAGGCCGCAGGACTCTGGGCCACTGAACGTCACTCAGACGGTCAATTTTCCCACAGATGGGGTGGTGAAGAACGACTCAATGTTCACGTTTATGGGGGACTGGTCTCCACTGACTGTCACCGCTCAAGACACTGGTGCTCGGGGTAAGTAGCTGGTTTGCTGTGCGCTCAGGTGCTTGTCACTGTGAGCTCCAAGATATGCACCAAACTGACTCCTCAGTCCGCGAATTCCAGTACCTCTTGGGATTAAATACGTCTACTCTGGAGATTGCGGTGCCAGCAAACACTAGCGCCATTAGGCTAAACGGCATGACGGGGTATAACCCAAAGGTGATGCTGAGATCGCTCACTTCGTCGGACAGCTGGCAACAGTCCACTCTCATGACGCGCGCCAACGCACGGGGAAGCAACGGTACAATTGCTTTCGCCCCTCTCGACCCTGCCCAGCTGTGGGTTGTCCGCCTCAACAGTGATGCCAACCCTTGGCCAGAGCAGAACGGCATGGCTCTGACATCAGTTGATCTTTGGTCATACTATACTGCAGGGAACGGCACCGGCACGGGGGAGAACGGGATCGACAATGGCCACAGTGCACCCCCAGCAAAGCGGAAATCCAATGTGGGCGCGATCGCCGGCGGGGTGGTGAGTAGCCAGAGGCAGCCAATGACTTACAGTAGGTTGGCGGCGTCCTTGGGCTATTGCTCCTGGTAATGGGGCTACTATTCTGCCGCTCGCGACGCAAGCATCGTAAAACCAAGGCTGAGCTGGAGCTTGCCAAGGTAAACACCTCACAGTACAGCGAGGACTACCACAACGCTCCTACGCCGTTCATCTCTGGACCACGGACGCAGTCCACAGAGTGGAGCAGCTTGTCCGACTCAACCCCGCGTCCGCGATCTCTGGGAACAACGTTTCTCACCTCGCCTACGACACAATCGGGTACCGACTCGGCTTCAAAGTCTTTTGCTGTTGCATCCTCCAGCGCAGGGCTGAGCGATCCCACTAGGCCCATGACGCCACCCACGCCCATCGAGATTGAGGAGGACGCTGGCGCCCTCCGACCCGTCCGTACCCCGGCTGCGATCGTACTCCCACCGAGGTACGATCCCCAGTGGGCCCACGAACAAGCCAACGACGGGAGCCTAGATGAGGACAGAGCATCATAGGTTATAGGTTCATACGGCATTGCATGTAATTCGGGACTAATCAGCCTCTGAGATCAGTGGATCAGTGTCAAGACTCAATCAACGCAGTGTCGCTTAAGAGCCACGATAAATCCATGAGCAAACTGTGTCTCTAAAGGGCACGGAACAGGTCGTGCGTCCAGGGGGAAGAGGGTGCTGTCTCTCAAAAGCAACATGCTTTGTGCGCTTCTTGAGTCATTGTCAACATACACCTACGTCCTTCTGGGGCCCGGCGTGGGCGTCGCGGGCGGGATGGGAAATCGCCGGACACCTTCTCGACGAAGTGCGGCTGGCGTAGGCTTCGCAGCTGTCTTGGGATCGGGGAATGTAGCGTGGAAGGATTGCGGCTCATGATGAGCGTGGTACATTTCGCCTGCGAGAAAGGAAACAAGGCTGGGAGGGTGGCCGACAGCTGGGGTCGGAGAGAGAGCAAGGTGGCTCTCAAACGCGGCCGAGAAGATTTCATCGTCCAGCGGGGCGACTGGAAAGGCCCGAGGCAGCTTGGAAGGCGGACCCTCAGCTGGTCTTGCTTCCGGTGTACCGTATGATCGTGACAGGAGGACAGAATGAACGCCGTTTTTGGTGATGTTGGCCGATGCCCACCATCGCCGACCTTGAGTTCCTCCTGCAGTGCGCGTGCGGGCAAGCCACGCGTAGGTTGGCGATTCCAACATCAATGTCAGCGCGTTGCACGCATCGAGGGTTAGAGGGTTAGTCGTGTCCTGTCGAGGCCGAGGTATACGGGTTGCTCGGCGAGGTCGATCTCCTGGACCTTCGTAGGCGTGAACTCGAGGCCTTGGCCATTCTGTGCCTGGCGAATCCCGAAGACAACCTCAACGGGCGCTCCGATGCCCTCCTTGCCACGATGCAGGCGTTCGACGGAGTCACGCATCGCGTCGGTAAGCCTATGTGGGCACTTGACCTCTACGGGAAGGATGACGTTGGGACCAGGTGTAGGATCGTCCGTTGCCTGCGCGTCGCCTTCTGCACAGGCTGCATACACCAGATCTGCGATTGCGTGACTTGCGTCGGATTTCCAGTTGAGGTAGTCCAGACGGTGCTGGTTTGTCAGAGCGTACTGCGCTCCAGAGAAGACCTTGATGGTAGAGAGGTGGGCGGTGACAACGTGTAGATATGCGAGAAGCGCTCTCTCCAGCTGTGCCTCATTCCGGTACAACGGGCGAGGAAGATGCGCCGTGGAAGTGAGGAAGTGGAAGAGCGGGTCGCCAATTTGGGTGCCATCGCGTAACAGCGCATCACTGAGTATCATATGTCCTGGTGCAATGTTTGGCATTGGCGAGTTGACCATAATGTGCAGCGACGCGCGCCTGTTATCCACAATGTCCGTTCTGGCAGGTGCTCCAGGAGCAGACCGAGATTCTGGAGGTTCAGGGGCTTTGACCGCCTGTTGTGGTTGCGGCGTTCTCTAGCCCTCGATTGCGATCGCGCGCACAAAGCTCGAAAGCGCGGCCTTTGGTTTCTCCCTTGCGCTCGGCACTGCGTGTTGCCAAGCGCCGGATGCCACTGCGGTGCGTGAGAGAAGGTCGTGCCACGGGGTTGCGGAGGATAGGTTGGCGGTGTCAAGCATGTAGTCGTTTGTGAGCATTCGTGGCATGGCGAGATGGGTGTCAATAGAAGGGATTAAGTCCCAGAGACTGGTCTGCGGGCGAAATCTTCAATAGGAAGTTGTTTGCATTACAATTGGAGCTGTTACACTGACCGAGCAATGTGGTCACTTGGTGAAAACATTCACTTGCATTTCAGTGGCAGTTGCTGATGTGCAATGTTGTTCCTTTGCAACTCACTGGTCCCAGTGACTGGTCTGCGGGCCACACCTTTAATAGGAAGTTGTTTGCATAACGATTGGAGCTGTTATGCTGACCAAGCAATGCGGTCAGATGGTGAAAATGTAACGGCCAGGCCCAAATTTTGATCTCCGGATCTTCGGATCTACGCCACGCGAGCATCAAGATCGCCGCGAACATCCCCTCAACCTCCACCTTGCCGATCGACTAGCAGACGTCACGTGATTCATGTAAGATCCGCCATACAGCATGCGCCCAAGTGCTACCACGGTATCCAACCAACACGTGGAACCCACGCGGTGTCGACGATCATTCGATCCATTCGACAGACATTCGATAGAATACCGCAACGGCGGCTCTTACAGGACTACATATACCGGGAGGATGAGTAGGGAAAGCCGCAAGGCTTTATTCTCGTCTCTATCACGATCAAGTCCATTGATACGCCGTAGTTCTTGCCTAAGTCTATCTTGTTCGCTGTTGCCCACGTCCCGCGAGCACTCAGTGACGACTTCGCCGTTAGGTGCGAGTGGGGATCCCTCGGAGCGTCCACGCCCTTAGGATCCGACACCCCCTCTTGCGCGGTTCGATAGGTTTTCGAGAGGACATCGATCGAATCCTGCAACGGCCCTCGACGCAAGTCGCGCGACTGACAGAAGAATAAAGCCTTCGTAACACTCGCCCCAATGGTCTAGAAGCCATTGTCGCTCCTCCACAGATCACAGTCCACAGTCATGTCGAGCAGACCTTCCAAGGGAAAGGCTAGGGCCACGGCTACCTCTAGGCATGCCAGAGTTGAGGACGAACCCTCGACTACCCCTACCTCCTCGCAATCAGGTTCCAGCTTGGACACCCCCACGGAACAATCACAGAGTCACCGCGAAGCATCGGTGACACCCTCGGAGTCGATCAGCAATCTCGATCCGACTCAACCGCCACAGTCCGTGCACTTCGACGCTACGTCGGAGGCTCCCACAGTCATTCCCATCCCGGCGAGGACTCCCCTCTCGGATGAGGAACTCATCGCTTCATTTCCGCCCTCAGAGCGTCAGCTCCAACGGCAAATCATCGAGTACGAGCGGGCTATCCAGGATGTACGCGACATGATCCGTCGTCGCCGCAACCACCTTCCACTACGCCCGCCCCCTTCATTCGTTCACCCTGGTGCGTCAGTCACCAGCCCACCCGAGACTCGTTCGACCGACGCTCGATCGAATGTCTCGTCCCTCTCATCTGCAACGGAGTTCCATGGCGCCGCCAAGGCTACTACCGTTCATCTTCCTTCTTTTGACGGCTCCGACACCGACGTAGAGTCGTACCTTTCGGAGTGTCAGGATCGCTTTGACCTCATGTCCCGTCAACTCACCGACCATGAAAAGATCGCTCTGATTGGTCTCCACTTGAAGGAGGGTCCCAAGGAGTGGTACCGCTCCTTCCGCCAAGTCAAGGCGTCCGGTCAGGTGGTCGAGTTCCTAGAGTCATATGACTCGTTCGCCAACGCACTCATGGACCAATTCGGTGATCCCGACCGTCATGCGGCCGCGGAAGCCAAGTTCAACGCACTGGTTCAAACTAAGACCGTGCACGACTACGTCCGCGAGTTCTACCGCCTTACCGCTCGCCTTGGTTACACCGACTACAATTCCGAGCTTTTGGCCCAGTTGTTCTACAAGGGCCTTAAGCCTCACATTAAGGATGAGATGGCACGGGGACCCGAAGCGCGGTCTCGTGATCTTAGGGGGTTATAGAGGGTGTGCCCACCAAAAAGGGGGGTGGGGGGTTTTTCGAAAATCGCCCGAACCTTAAATTTTGGATCATGATGTCATAGCCCCATGTCTCAGGCTCACAACCGTGCCTGGATCGTGCCTCTAGATGCACCAGTGGCGGAGATATAAGCCTGCCAAGTTGGTGCGTCGAAATCGGGTGGTCAAAAAATTAAGGTTCTGTGATCGGTTCCTGGGACAAAAGGACGCCCTGATTTCATATCTGAACTCAGAAGTTTGAAACTGTCGATGTGGGCTGAGCTATGGCCCTATCCATATTGTATGTTCCCGCAGGGGGGGTGTGGGACAAAATCCCGTAGGGGTCAAGCTGTCCCGGACCCCAT